>APFE030407009.1:0-26483 GCA_000404065.3 Pinus taeda | reverse complement strand
TTCCGCCACCGCGCCTCCACGTCGCCTCCACATCGTCTGTCCACCTGCCTGCCCTGCCACCGTGTCACCACCACCTGGCCCCCCACGTCACCTACCATGTCACCTTGCCGTACCCGGACCCATGATGACGTCAGCATGATGTTATCACCAAAAAGGCGCCAAAGGGCCAAAAATGCATAAAAAGATGGGAAATGACCATTATTTGTCATTTTCATTCGTCGTTTCCAGAGCACTCTGCATGCAAAAAATGTCGTTCACTGCCGAAATCAAGAATTCACCCACCAAAGTTGCTGCCGCCCTCATCGACGACCCAAATACCTGCAACTGATCCAGCTTGATGCCTCCCGCACCGAGAAATCCAGGTATTTGCCGTAGGCGACCTATTTTACCCGCATTTCTCCTATTTTCTCCTAAATTCCTGTAAAGAAACTCTGCAAAAGATCCTCACAGATAAATTGTCCACTAAAAACATCCAAAGACCTGATAAATTCCCTGCAAAGGCTCTGCAAAAACCCATGCCCTTCTGCAAAATTCACCATAAAGAACTAATTGGAGAAGCTGAGCTACCGGCTAAAAGCCCATAAAACAGCACATTCATCCCTGATTTCAAAGTTCCCCTGAAAAACCAGCTAATTAGCTCAAACACACTCTGATTTCTTCCAACAGAGTGCCCCACAGTTCATAAAAGCTGTAAGAGTTTCCTCATACTCTCAGGGTTGCTCACGATCAAACACAATTTAGTGGGCATTCCTCAGTCTTTGCACCAATCCTAAGCTCATGCAAGTATCTAGTTAAAATCAAACATGGCCACTCCATCTGCACTGGATGTTGCTCATGTCAATCCACCCAGTAAGGAGCTGGAAGCTATGCCACTTGTAGATAGTGATTTCCTCATTGCAGATTTTGTGGCAGAGAGGAACCACTTACAAACCTTCTGCCAACTGAGGAACAGTCACTTGGACAACAGTGACATGTATGGCGTCTGGGAGTCTAATCTGCCCACCTACTTCCTGCCATATGTAAATGTCTTTCCTGTAGTCATTCACCTCTGTGCAGAAAACTATGACCAGAAGCTCAGAGCTATAAAGTCTGCATCTGGGAGCATCCTCTTCTACATAGCGCCAAACTCCATCAATCAGATGTTGAACTACAAACAAACCCAGCTGCTATACCCTTTTTCTATAAAATATTTGTTGGATGAGGGCTCCAAGCTCTCTAGTATAGACATTGCTGCAATCGCCAAAACTTTCATGAAGACAGACTGCCAACCTTTTGGGCCACCTCCTTTTTCATATACAAATTTCAATGAGGTAGGCAAGCTGCTGGTGGACATGTTAACCTCTATGCTGGGGTTCACCACAGATGAGCATGTTGATGAAACTGTGCTAGTCATGCTATCTGCATATAGCCTTGGGAAGCCTCCTGCTGTAAAATACAATTATGCCAAGTTTATTGCCAATAAGATACATGACCAACTCGTGAGGCTGGACAGGGAAGCAATATTCAAATATTGATCATACATCTACCACCTCTTCATGTACTATCAGACAGATTACTTCCAGTGCCACATCAAGAAACTGGATTCACAGGGTGAAAGGAGATCTGTAATCTTCTGGTCTTCAATCTTTCATCAAATCCAGAGCTCTCCCTACTCCTACTGTGAATTTATTGACCAGTTTGTCTATCCAGTTATGTGCCTCTTGAAGAGTTCTCCTCCTACCAGATTGTCCAAAGATATGAAGAAAATCTTACAGTTGTCTAGGAACTACAAAATAGGTGATTGGTATTTATACCAAAATCACACAGTCATCAGAATCTATGGTTGTGAGCTCTGTCCCTACAAGCTCCCTAGGTATGTGCCTATGAGGTTGTTTGCCTTAGAATACTATAGGCAACTCATCAATTCTGACCTTACACACTTCCATAGTGCCAAGAAGAAAGCCAATCTAAAATTCAGATACCACCTAGGCCTATTAATGATGAACAAGAAATATGGCTGGCAAGAAGCTGATCAAATATTGGGGCAACAACTTAAACTTAAAAGGAGCTTCTAGTGCGTCCCTTATGACCCTGAAGGCTTTATCAGTGCTAGGAGAGTCAAGTATAGGCTGCTAGCCTATAAACATTGCCCATATCCACAAATAGAACACTTTGCCAACCAAGATGAATGGGTGCCTGAATCAAGAGTAGAAGAATTTACTCAGGAAGAGAAAATGGAGCAGACTGTGAAAGATTTAGAGAAAACTCTTGACTTGGATTCTTGTCAGCAGGTAATATTCAAGCAACCGGTCCAAGTAGGAGAAGGCACATCCACTGCTCCAGCTACACAGACTACCTAGCAAGCATCTACAACCACCACTACAGCAAAAGGCAAAGAAATAATGGATGAACAGCAAGAGACAGAGGCAGGGTAGCCCAGCACCTTCAAGGATCAAACTCAAGGGAAAGCCCCCTTACAGCAAACTGGATCACCCCAAATCCTAGTTTTGCAAACACCTCTCAATGAAGAGAGAGGAAAAAAGCGAGATAGAGAAGAGGTCACACCTCCAAGTGGGTCAACACAACAACCGGAGGCCAAGAGGCCAAGAATTGACCCTGAAATAGAGGAAGAAGACATCAGTGAGGAAAGGGCGGAAAGCCAAGATAGAGAAAGACAATCTAGCCAGCAGACTGCCACTAGCTCATTTCAGCTGGAACAAGCCATGCAGCAAGGCACAGAGGTATCCTCCTCAAGGTAGGAAGGCAAGCAACCAGCTGGTATCAAAGGGGGTTTCATGGAGATCAAAGTACATAATGAATTGTTGAGAGTACAACTCTATGATCAATTCTTGAAGGCAACCCCGTCCAAAAACCAGACATTGATGGCAGCATACGACATCAAGGAGGACAAAATGATTTTTACTCATTTAAAGCCTAAAGTTCCACATCCCAAAACCTCTGCAAATTATCTAAGAACAAACTTGGAGGTCTTTTCTAAAGACATACATCCAATGGATCAGATAGAGCTGCACAGGCAAACAGGGGAAATGGTTTATGCTACACATGCAGACAAGGCCATGCTGGCCCATAAATTGGAAGAATCACTGAAAAATACTAATACACAATTGGATTTGGAAAGGATGTCTTCCGAGGCCAAGGACAACAAAATAAAGACATTGGAAGACATTATCATTGATCTAGGACATGATCTGAAAGATCCAAAGGGTGTTAGGGCCCTTATGAAAAACAAAGAGGATGATATTGCTGCACTCAGAAAGCAGGCAAAATTGCCTCCAACCATTCACCCTGACACTGCAGAACTAGCACAGGAAAAACAACTTGATGACACCATGGATTTACTTATGAATATGAATCAAAGGATACTGGAAATGGAAGGAGAATTGGAGAAAGCATGGCAAGGAAGATGGGGAGAATCAGCCTCCCAGCCCCCTCAAACTTCTACAACTCTTCGCCCTGCCCCTCCTTCACAAGCTGCAGCAGCCCCTCCTGCCATTCCAGCACCAACCATAGCCACATTAGCAATAGAAGCAACAACAGCAAAAAAATCTAGCATGAGTATGGAGGACTTGATGAAAGCTATCAAGGAGCTTGAAACTCAAGTGACAGAAATAAATGAAGCCAAGGATAGACTGGCCAAGCTAGAGGCCAGCTATGACAAGTCCAAAATGACAGTGGCAGAAAAGCAAAGAGAAATAAAGGCCTTGGAGGCCAAAGTAAAAACTTTGGAAAAGGAATTGCTTCTAGGCAAGACCTTAGTAGAAATCAAGAAGATAATTTGGGCCAAAATTGGCCAATCAATACATGACCAATGGAGGTCAATCCAGGCAATACGTGAGCAGGTTGAACTAATAGGCATGGCTCATGTTGAAATACAAAGAGCCATAACAACACTAGGAATCATGCCTCAGCAAGCCAATAAAATGATACATTTCCTCAATAACCACACTAGGGAGGAATTGGCAGCTCTAGAGATAAACAGCAGAACAGACACCATCCTAACAGCTAAGAAAGTGCTAACTTTGAGGAACTTCACTCAAACTCTAGAAAGAAAATGTTAGGAAATGAAGGCAGAAATTGATGAATTCAGGGCAAAAATGACAGTGTTATAGGATAAAGGACTGCCAAGCCTAGTGACTGGCACAGGACAGTTGTTTTCATATAATCAGTATATCACAAGGATCAACAATTATGTTGAAAATCAAATAATAGCATCCAGCAGCTCCACAGAAGAAGCAGGGCCTCCCTCTGGGCAGTCTCTGTATGACAAATTAGAAAATCTATTTTTTATTGAGCATGAGGTAAAACATCTATTTGAAGTACCTCCAAACTTCTACAGATATACAGAAGCAGATGAAACACTGGTAAAAATAAGGAGGCATCAGCTACCTCCAGCTAATTGGTGGCAGGAAATGCTGGAAATTCTGCCCAGGTGATGCCACTATATTAATCCTTTTTGTGAAAAATCATATCTCAGTCACAGTACAGGTCAGCAGACAAATCAGCACGCAGGTATCACAGGAAGCATTCGTATAGTGACTCACCAAAGCACCCAAACAGCAGACTCAACTAACGCAAAATTAAAGGCACAGCTACAGCCAACTTTCCTGAGCCATAAAGTCAAAAGTTGTCTGACAGAAAGATAGCTGCCATCTCAACATTAAATGTTGTAGTTATTTCCTTCATTTACTTTTTGTAAGAGAGTTGGTGGTGCAATTTATTGCACAATAACTCACTATTGAGATATTTTGTATCCGATTTTTGTATATATATCCCCTCAAAGAACGTATTGAGGGTCGATTGTAGTGAAACTCTTTCAGAAGAGCTCTATTGTATACTTGAGACGTTTTGCTGATACAAATGGTTGGTGGAGTTCCTGGTTCTTATGCTGTCTGAAGGTGGAAATGAATGGATCTGTTGTGTTGTAGAATTCCTGTGTCATTTGCTGGAACAATAAGTAATTCCGAACAGTGTTCTTGTTTTTCTGTGTATGCCAAAATTCATATATGTTCATGATCATAAGAAAGTAGAGAAAAATAATAGCTTAGGATTTGTTTGAATACACCCTATGCTCAATCTCTATTTCTTAATATGTTTTCTTCTGGATTAGCCATGGATATGAATTCTTAATTGCTCATGTCTAAACTGATTCTATCACTGTGAATATTGTTTAAGAATTCTTAACTGCTCTTAAGCAACCTTCTCATTTCTCCTTTGTTAGCATAGTGAAAGATTCTCACTTGCCTTTCACTCACTAATTCCATAACTTCATTTTATAATCTAAGAAATTGTTCCATAGATGCCTATCTGGCTTTGCAGCAATACTCTGTCATCATAAACATTCTTCAGTAGCACACTATCTGAACTCCATTGCCCAATGGACCAAACTGTTCTATAATCTATACGTCAGCTCTGTTTGAATCCACCAACCCACCACACTCAAACAAAACAGCACACCATAGCTAGCCTAAAATTATCCACAACAAAGCTAAATTATAAAGAGAGATCCCTCTCTGGTTACAGGTAGGCTAGGACCTGTAACTGAAAGATTGGTTAGTGGTTACCTCGGTCGTATTCCCTTTAGGAAGCAAGGAACAACCTGAGTGTTAACAGATACACCAAACCTCTATGCAGGTTACCATCATCATAGGGAACCCGTCTCTGTGGCTATACATTCAAAACACCCTCATATTATTTTGGCAAGTGTACAAATATTTTTCCAAAAAAAAAAAAAATCATCTCATCCACATTTTGTGTTTGCAATTCATGTCCCACGCCTCGTAGTAGTCTCTAGTCACCTTTGGTTGAATCTTACATCTCACCAAGAAAACAACTTCCATTTTTGCACGCGTGTCAAAAATCTGCTCACACACATCCTCAAAATCCTATCAACTCTAGGACCATCACCATCAATAAAAATGTTTTGACCGCCACCATTGGCACATCAAGCTCTAACCTGAGGATAGTTATATGTATCCTCCTATATTGATAGCCCTCATTATCATGCCTATCTGACCCGAGTTATTACAATATATTCATATCTCACATTGATTTCCCGATTCACTATGTCGGGCAGTTAATGCCCCTTTTCCTATTGACTTCAAAAAATGTATTCCAGGAAAGAGTTAGTACCTTGGGTACTCCCCCCCATAAAAAGGGATACCCACGAGTGGCATAATGGAAAGTATTATTGCCCACTAATATCATTGGTCTCTTGATATTCAAAACCAACTCAAGCATTCATGTCAAGATGGTTTCGTACTTAGTTACTATTGTAGTTCATCCATTTAGTGGAAGACCCCTGCATCACTATGAACCTCATTCAAAAACGCTTACATTATGATATGGGGGAGGTACCCATATCCAAAGACCTATGCATACCATAACACCCCAGTCAGTAGTTCTTAACTTTGTCTATGCATAGGGGAACCATATTTCACCTATTTGACCAAAAAACACCCTTGAGGGTGTTAGCAATTATCATCGTCGGCTATTAAAATATTAACATGTTAGCAACCACAATGTCGATTGGACCACAAATAGTCTTTTTCAAAAATGTAATCAAGTCTGATTAGCCATCCTAATAAGCATGGGACATGCATGCCTTGTATAGACACATTTGTTATTGTATGTTTCATGAGATCATGGTTACCATTGATACTCAGTCAATGGGGTTTTTTCTACTCATCTCTGCAATAAGCTTTCCTCTCTCTCAAAAATTCGATCAGACTCTCCATCAGAAAAGAAAACGTGATGTATTTATGCTAGACGTTCCTCCTAACCTCATACATTAGGGGGAAACTATTAACATTGAAAAATCATATACTTTTTAGCACCGTTCAGAAGACACAAAATGTTTCTAGTAGAATGCACAATTGAACATTTTCTAGCCGAATACATTATGAAGTTCCAAAAATAAAAGTTCTCATAAAGTCCAAAGTTTATAAAGGAAAAACAATTAAAGTTGTGCGTCTATTTCTTCGATAAACGTGTGCATGTGGAATAACTTCCAAAAGTTGCATGGTTGCAGAAAAGGATGACTTAACGACTTGGGACCGATTTACACACTTGGGGTCAGCTCTCTCAAATGAGCTCGGTCCAATACACCCATATTCGAGTTGCCTTGGGGATATGTAGCCCTCAATGGAATCATCTTTCCTACTCATGTGTATTTATCACACATATACCAAGAGAGGCAAGAAAGATTCAAATATTTTTTATATAAAAGGGACATGGGAGAATCAAAACATCAGACATTGTTATGTTGGCTAAATTGTTGTTTAATCAAACTACCATTTCATTGTTGAAGCCAAAGAAGGGAAGAGCACTAAAATGTTGGTCATATTTATTCTAAGCAGCCCATCATCTTAGTTAGAGAAGAGGGATACACCATTGGAGTCTTCACACTTCTTTGAGAGAGAGGAGAAACATGCAAAGAGATTGAGGAAAGAAATCAGCACGCTGAGGATTTTTGAGCCCCATAGCTCAAAGAATTATCTTCAAGTGTCTAAGATTCATCTATTGTATTCAACCTCTACCACAAGCAATCAATAAAGGGATATTTTTCCATATATTATTGATTCTTTTGCTCCATTTGAGCATTGTTGTGTTTATGTGCCTCTTCCTTTAGTTCATGTTTATGTATGCATTATTTCCATTATTTACAATATTGTGTTCTTTTAAGTCTGTCCACTAACAACACCAATTTTGACTGTGATCCTTTGCAAGGAATAATCAACTACTAAGCAGGTGTATTTTGGTACACTTGTGCTGCAAAAACACTACAATAGTTTAAGTACTCTTATTTCAATTTTTGGCTTACATTCTATGTTAGTCATAATTGTCTTTTCATATATAGTTTCATGGATTATATCACTTTATGGGTTGCAAACCTTGTCATAACATTGGTCTATGTGTTTTGGAAAAGGGTTTATTTACCTCTACGTGAAATGTGTTATTCCATAACCTATCTTTATTAAAAATTGTTTAAAATGTTTTATTCATCGAATGGTTCAATTTAATATCAAACCTATGTTTTTTCTCCGCCATTAGTTGTGGTATTAAAGCCTCTCGATGCACTATATGTTGAAATGATATCTGGTGATCACAAGTGGATCGGATGATGTTTGTTTTGATTGGAAAATTTGTGACTTATAGTGACCTGGAATAATGCATCTGAGCTATTAATTATGGTTTTTGACACCGGTTCATATTATTCACCATTACCATGACTCACATTTTCAAGTCCTAGTACTGCTTGGGCTATCATATAGTTATTGTTTGGTAAAACTATTATTCCAGTCATATGATTCATGTCAAAGGGTTTTATTTCCCAATCCAATGCATTTCATTTTTCTTAGTTTAGGCTTTGCATGTCACTCTACATGTTGTTATGGTTCTCTACCTTCATTCTGATCATTTCACCTCCTACTCATACTGAAACCCTATTGAAATTCCTCTATAAATTCAACCATGCCATCTGTAGTTAGAATAGATCAAATTGGAAGTGAAATCATTGAGACATATGATGAATATTTGGAATTTCTTCTACAAGTTTGATGGTGGGAATTTCTTGAAATTTTTTAGGGCTTTAGTAAGGGAGCTGTTAAAGCCTTTGCTTCAACATTTAGTGGGAAGAAGGAAAAGGTTGGAAACCTGGAGATGTCACTGGATGTGGAATTGATAAATGAAGCGACCCATCTTCCCACTGAGGGTGAGAACTAGTAGAATAAATTCCATGTATGGAAAAAACCCTGGAAGAAGTTTTTGCCCAATGAGAGGTACACATAACATGGCAAAGGTATGTTGGTTTCCTTCTTCAAACCTAAGTCAAAATATTTGTTGGTTTTTTTTTCTGGTTACATTCCATGTGAAGGACATTATGGATTAGTGTTTATTTATCACATGCATTTTATCATGGATTTTTTGGGGTATAAACTTAATATTCCATATTTTTTATACAAAATTTTGGTTGAAATGGCTAATATTTACTAGGCCCAACATAAGAACCCTGAAAATTCCTTCTTTCACCGCAACCTTACTTGTATTTTCGTGATATATCATTTGACAAAGAATAACAATGTGTGGGATACATTCCTCCTTAAAAGTGGGTGTCAAAAAACCCCAAAGTCTTGAGCAACCAGGCCTTATGGCTAGGGTTTCATATAGTTCTCCATCAGTGGACCACGTTCAATTTTATTCTATTCTTGTAGATGAGGATGACCTTGAAGAATCATTTCATGTAGAGCAATTGGATTTTTCTGATGACCATAAAGTGGAAAGCCTAGAAATTGCACATGCTTGTGTAACTAGGAGGATGGCTAGTAATTTCAATTTCCACCATGTCAAATTGGAATCAGAGCTTAGGGAGAACATGAGATAAAACCCTCACAATGTAGCCCTAAATTTAAATGTGAAAAACAAGAAGAAGACAGTCAATCTAAGTACAATTATTAGTTTAAATTGAAGTTCAAACAAATTAAAAGAAAGATATCAAGGACTAGACATGTTAGGCGGAAGAACATCATTATGAAAGAGGTCTTCATCGATCTAGAAGTGCCACCTCATCCTTCACTTGAAAAGAATAATCCTCATGCTAATGCCAAATCCAGTTTTCCTGACAACAATGAATTTGTGCATGATGGAAACAATAATTTTAAAAGGACACCTCAGAGCAATTTTGGCTCTGATCCATCCATTCTTGACATGTGCTAGCACTAGAAGTTTCTTGGTACAATTCCTTTCCTATAACGTCATATCGATTAATTTCTATAGGAAAAAAACCAACTTAAAGCCCTAAATCAATTAAGGGAATGTACAAACAAACATAAATAATTAGATACTCATATAATCATTGAGTTCTCAAATGTCAATGTCATTGTATCTCCAAATTTGTATCTCGTTTAATAAAAACTTTATGTTTATCTATGTTTCAATATATTTCCGAGGTATGTTTTTCTTTTCGTTTCATTTACTAATTTTAAAAAGTCCATTACAAAACCTTCATTTTGTAGAAACCTTTATTTTTATATCAATAAAAGTTATAATTATTTTTTCCTTATTAGCTGATAGATTGTTCATACTTATCAAATGACAACCTTGGTTTCAATGAAGTGGTTATGGTGGATGCTTTTAGCTAACCTGGATTATGCAAGGATTGTAGAAATAACTTGAAATTTGCAACTACTAATGAATTTAGACTAAAAATAGTAGACACAAATTTCTTCTATGCAATCTGCAGAAGGGAAAACATATAATAGAAACATATGCAATCATTCAATGAAAATGAACACGTTATTTTCGTTAGGGAACCCAACCTAGAAAGTCATCCTTTGCTTATATTATATCATATGAGAAAATTGATTTATTATAATGACAACTTCAATCCTTAAAGCTCAACTTTCCCTGCAATAATGATATCTTTCTCCTAATTTTGATTTGGCAAATACTTACCCAAATCTAGGCCTCCTACTCCTATTTACTTGCACAATTCTTGAGGAAAATATCTCCTAAAGAATAGGGAAATCTCCTATTTTCTTATGAAAATCCCAAGAGAATGAGCCTTCAACATGAAAATACCGTACAATAACAAATATATGATAATAAATACAATTATTCCTTTTACCTCCTCTCAAATAGGCAATTTGAATTACATTCATGACTAGGGCTATGTTTAGTAAATTGAATAGTTAACTGAGAGATATGTGAGTTAGTAACAATTACAACTAATAAAATGAACCCTTATTGAATGTAATCATGAATAAAGATCAGATAACTGAGTTTCACTAAATATAACTTCACTGGATTTCTAGATCTTAGAAATCAACTCATCCACATATTTAATTCTTGTGCACAAACTCATATTTACTAATTTAACTAAGTGAAATGGCCATGTAACTCCTGCTAACTGCAACTCAAGTCATCATGTTGATGTGGAAATTTGAATTTATCCATTTGACTAAGGCATAAGTCTAATGATGCCTTTTCTTGTTACATTATAACACTTCCTCTTAACAAGAAAAGAGTTCTCCATATACATAATATTTATCCTTGTGAGAAATGTATTGTAACAATACTAACACTCCCTTTCAGTATTGATGTTGCTACTGGAACAAATGCATCTGAGAAGCACCCAAAAACTAAATCAATTGTGTCTTTGTGCTACAACTCTCTCCCAAGTTCTAATTGCATCAACTGACATTGATCCTTATGCTATTGAAAATTTTTGGCCACTATATCAACAGTAATTATCCATGAGAAGAGTATATTGTAATTGTTGTTGCTCTCTTATCGACACTTCCCAAATGTTAGCAACTCTAGGACTAAGACTCTACATTACCCCACCTCACTCTTGGAGGTATAACTGCATGCAACATAAAATCTTCCTCTAGTTTGTAGAGATTTTTAACTCAAACACTAATTTGTTTTACTTGTCCAGTAGACACACACTTTAGATATGCCTTTCCTCTACTGAACTCCACATCATATCTTCTGTCCTCAAGTACAATTACAGAAACTAGATTTTTCTTCAAGCCAAGCACATACATTACATCCTTTAGGTGAATATGGGAGCATGACTCCCTCTTAAAGGTGATAGTGCCAATCCCTTTGGTACTATACCTTCCATCATCTCCACTATCTATGTGTAATTGTAGGCCCTTCTCCTATAAGCTATTGAAGAAATCTTCATTTCTTGTCATATGAAATGAAGTACCAAAGTCTAAGCACCACTCACTCCCTCTTATTTTGATTTCCATGCAAGAAATGAGGGTGAAACCCAACTCAAATTATGCTGTGAGAGCATGTCCACCTATTGCTATCTCAAGTTATTTACTTGATTTCTTATGTGGACACTTGGTTTCATTGTGTCCATACTCATGGCAGTGAAAGAATTTAATTTTACTGGAGGTCTTTCTACTTGCCATGGTTTTGGATAGATTTTACCTCGACCTTGGGACTTCTTTTCTTTTCCATTATTTCCTTTTCCAACTAGATCAAAGTATTCTTCCTTTTTAGTTCCGAATGAGATTCCATATCTAGTGTTTCTTCTAATCTCCTCCTACACCAAGTCGGACCAAAGTCTCTCCTAATTTGGGAGCTTGTCTCTTCCATTAAATGAATCCTAATAGCTATGCGACTTCAGAAGACCAAGGAGTGCTAAGTTCACTAGTTGAAATGGTGGAAGAATCTATGAAACTCCTCGAAAATAATCTTTGACCTGAATGAATCTGGATGGATATTGAATAATGGTTTCATTTTTCTGCATTCAAATGTTCATAAGCTTATCTTTCAATGCCAATTTCCTAGCATAACTATTTATATCAAATAGCTCTTTGAGAGTTTACCACATGGCATAAGTAATTTTATTTCCATGCAAAATAGAAACCAATTGGCTATGACTCCCTCTAGGATAATCCTCCTAGATTTTGTTGTGTTTTTCTTCCAATGAGACAATTCTTATGCATCTGATACTATTGGTATTGGAATATCTATTTTTGTGTATTATATTACTCAATTTTCATCCAACACAACTTCCTTTTTTTATTTCCGAGCTATGAAATTTGAAGTTCCCTCCAATCCATACTCAAGCCTCAATCCATAGAAAGAGATTGTTCCTGCACTAAAGAAAATCTGCACCAAAAAACTCTGTTATTTGAAATTTCTCTAAGAGAAGATCAAGAACCTGGTTTATATGTAGTTTTTAGAATCCATAATACCATGTAAAAATAACTCAAAATTTTATTTTCTTATGAATTCATATTGAAGACAATAGACACAAATTTCTTCTACTCAATCTATGTAAGGGAAAACATACATTAGAAACACATGGAATCATTCAATCACCATGAACACAATATTCTTACTAGGGAACCTAATTTGGAAAAACCCCTCCTTTGTTTGTATTATATCATATGAGAAAATTGATCTATTACAATGATAAATTCAATCCTTGAAGCTCAACATTCATTGAAATATTGTTCTCTTTCTCTTGAATACGCTCTCGTAAATACTTTGCTAAATCTAGGCCTCCTACTCCTCTTATTTCTTTTCACAATTCTTAAGGGAATTAGATCCTAAATAATAGGGAAATATCCTACTTTCTTGCACAAATACAAAGAGAATGAGTTCACCTGCTACATGAAAACACTGTACACTCACTAATATACAATAATAAATTCAATTATGCCTTTTCCCTCCACTCAGCTAAGAAATTCGAATTGCATGCATGACTAGGTATATTTTTAGTAAATTGACTATCTAACTGAGAGATCAGTGGGATAACAATAGTTATAGCTACTCAACTAAACTCCTAATGATTATGTTCATGACTAGAGCTCATATAACAAAGTTTCACTAACTATAACTCCACTATATTGCTAGATCTTAGAAATCAAACCATGCGCAACTCTACTTCTTGCCTAAAAACTTGAATTAACTTATTTAACTAAGTGAATTGGCCATGTCACTCCTGCTAACTACAACTCAAGTCATCCTGTTGATGTCAAAACTAAAATTTCTCCATTTAAATAAGGCACAAGTCAAATGCCACCTTTCTTGCTACAATTTAAGAGAGATGACTTTCTAGTCATTTTGTGTCTATTTCTTTCCTGTGGTTAAGATATGACCAAGAGGTCAAAGACAATATATTGTAATTTTGTAAAATCAATTTTAATTTTGCAAATTTAGTTTGGAAAAAAGATAGGATTTTGGGCCTGTATAAAGACCCTGTTGATGGTGCTAGAGATCCCTCAACCAAGGGGGTATCTGTGATGTGCATTCCCAATTAGACCTCAATCAATTTGGAGTAGGAGCCACAACTGGAAATATGTTTGGTTTCCATTTTAATTTTCAATTTTCCTAGGCTACCATTATTAACATAAGAGGTTATACAAACATTCTTTGAAAAAAGCAAGTAAGCTGACACGATGATGCAGGAGCATAAGGCTTGAAGACAATTTTGAAGAATTATTCCAAAAATACAAAAAATATTACAAGCAAAGGAATGGGATTCTTTAGCCATCAATTTCCATGTTTTTCTAGTTAAGTATAGAGCTAGAATATAGGATTTGATCATGATGTAATAAGTTTTAGTTAGTTAGTTGTAGTGGAGATTCTCGAGGAGAATGCCTTGTAAGACAGATAGGGTTAATAAATATTAGCCTTTGAATTAGGATATAGTTGTTAGGATGAACCAATACTTATGTAATTTTCACACTATTGTAAAGGGATTTTGACTGTTAATGAAATCTCGCTTTCTTGGAGCGAATCCAATAGATTGGGAAAATTTACTTTCTATGTATGTGAATGATAAATTCCATGTCAAATCCTAAAGGATAATCTCCTTCAGAACCTCTATGCTTATTGTGAAATTCAAGGGTTAATTGGTATTCTGTGAGATGGAAGGAAATGATGTTGACTGTGTTAAATTCTGTGTTTTTTAACTGTGTTTCTCGCGAACCCTGAGTGTGTGGAATAGGCAGTTGAGATTAGCAGAGGGAGACCAAGGACATAAGGCATGAAAATTTAATTTGGACTATTAGATCTTAGTCGAGACAAACCAATGGTGTTCAAGCGCAGAAGTTAACTAACAATTAATGAGCCAAAGTGGGTTAGAGAAACCCACAAGAGGATATCAGGCAGAAGAAAGGTAGTAAGTGGTAATTCCCCCATTGGCTCCAATGCCATACATACACTGACATGTAGTAGTGAGTAGAGAGAGGGAAACCACATTTTCGGGTGGATTTGGAATGCGCAAGTTAGCCAACCGATATGCGTACGAGCTGTTAGATCTAGTGGAGTGAGATCAACAGTTGACAGACGTGGAACCTGTTTGAAATTAGGAAAAGGTGTTCCCATTGGATCTTGAATAGATCAATGGTGAAGAGGTGTCGATGAGTTTTAGAAGGTGGATTTAAAATTTTTATTATGCTATGGTTTATATTACCATCGGGTTCGGACTAGTGGAAGTTTATCAGAACTCTGCGATTTTTAGAGGAGTCTGCTAACTTAGCTGAAGCTCTAAGGTTATTTGTGGATGACAGAGACCCCATTGAACTAGCGATCACACCCGAAAATAGAAGTAGAGGATATAATATCATAGTTTGGGAGATTAACACTCCTTCCTATACCCAGACCACCATCATTAGTGGTATTAGAGCAACTTGTTTACACTGAATTGAATCTCAGAAGCAATAGAAGGAAATCCAATATGGCTTTTAGAGTTGGAAGAGGATGAGGACATGGTAGAAGAGGATGAGCAATTGCAAATCCTGAGATGATGGAATCTATGTAACATATGCAGGCTATATTAGAAGCATTAACAACAGGAAGAAATATAGATGATGGAGATGTTAGTGAGCCTGAGGTTGAAACTGAAGAAGAGGAGGAAACTATATTAGTTACTCCTGAGATGAGATTCTTCCAGTTAGTGTTGAGATCCATAGCTAGGCCAAAAACTGAGGTTTCAATATATGCAGGAGGATTAAATCCAGAAGAATTGATAGACTAGATTAATGGCATGGAGAAATTCTTTGATTATGAAGAAACAAAAGATGAGAAGAAAGTAAAGTTTGACGTCACCAAGCTAAAAGGACATGTAGCACTTTGGTAGGATGGAGTGTAGGCAGAAAGAAAGAGTCTTGGCAAGCAACCAATCAAAAATTTGAATAGGATGGTAGCAAAGCTAAGAGGTAAGTTTCTACCAAGTAATTATCAGAAAAACTTGTTCAGACAGATGAAAAATCTTAGATAGAGGTCTATGACAGTGAGAAAATATACAAAGGAACTCTATAAGGTAAGTATAAGAGCTGGACAAACTCAGGATATAGGTGAGAAGGTGGCTAGATATGTGAATGGTCTTAGGATGGACATTCAAGATGAGATAAGTATATTGTCTCCTAAAATAGTAGAAGAATCTTATCAGGTGGTACTGAAGACTGAAGAAAAACTCATGAGGAAGCAGTCTGCTAGAGAAATAGGTACTTTCCATGGAAAAGGAAGTCAAGGTGGTAGAGGAAGATCTACAACACCTAGAGATGGAGCTAGCAATAGCTCAACCCAGCATGAAACCATAGGAGGTGGTGCAGGTCGTAGAGGGAGTTTTTCTAGAGGAAGAGGAGGCAAAGAAAGAGAAGTAAGATGTTACAGATGTTATAAATGGGGACACCAAGCTTTTGAGTGCCCAGAGAATGCAGGAACAAGTTAGAGGAGTGAAATTGTTGCTCAAGTTGAGGAAGAAGCAACAACAGTGGCAGAAGAAGAAGATGTACCGGAGAGAGGAGAATCTTTGGTAGTCAATAAAGTTTTTCTCAAGTTAGCAAAGGAGATAGTTGAACCATCACAAAGAAAGACTTTGTTCAAAACAGTGTGTAAGGTTCAAGGGAAATGTTGTTAGATGATTATTGATAGTGGTAGCACTGATAATTTGGTCTCTATGGAAGTGGTGGAGAAATTGAATTTGAAGATAATGAGACATCCAACACCTTACAAGGTGTCATGGTTACAAAAGGGACATCAGTTGTTAGTGAATGAACAGTGTGAAGTGGCGTTTCAGTTGGGAAAATATAAGGATAAAATTTTATGTGATGTGATGCCCATGGATGCGTGTCACATATTTCTTGGGAGAGCTTGGAAATATGACAGAGGAGCTATGCATGATGGGAAAAAGAAACACCTACAAGTTTGGTAAAGATGGTTTCAATCATACATTGCTACTTATGGAAGAAGAGCATGCATCAGGAAAGAAGACTAATCCAAAAACTCTATTACTAGGAGGAAAGGAATACTTACAGCAGCTTGAAGAAAATGAGATAAATTTGTTGTAATTTGCAAGCCCAAGGTAATAATGACTTCTACTAAAGTTTCTGATTTAGCCATTGAAATTCAAGAAATGTTGGACAACTATTGTGATATCACTGTTGATGATTTTCCTAATGAGTTATCACCCATTAGAAGAATAAGCCATCATATATTTTTTATTCTTGGAGCAAATCTACCAAACAAAGTAGCTTATAGAACGATTCCCATAGAAAATTAAGAGGTCAGAAAGCAGGTTCAGGAACTGCGTGACAAAAGACTAATCAGAGAAAGCTTGAGTCCTTGTGTAGTACCAACAATGTTGAGTCCAAAGAAAGATGGAGGCCAGAGAAAGTGTATTGATTCAAGAGCCATCAATAAAATTACAGTCAAGTATAGATTTTCTTTACCTAGAATTGATGATTTGATGGATTTTTTGAGTGGAGAAAAGTATTTTACAAAACTCTATCTTAAGACTGGGTATCATCAGATAAGGATAAGAGAAGGGGATGAGTGGAAAACATCTTTTTAGACAAATGAAGGATTGTATGAATGGAGAGTAATGCCTTTTGGGTTGTCAAATGCACCAAGTATGTTTATGAGACTCATGAATGAAGTTCTTAAGGAGTTTATTGGCAAATTTGTAATAGTATATATGGACAATATATTAGTCTATAGTAGGCCTAAAGAGGAGTACATGAGACATCTGAACTATGTCTTACAAAGGTTATAGCAAGAGAAATTATTGTTGAATTTGAAGAAATGTTCATTCATGAAAGAGGAATTAGTGTATTTGAGTTTTTTTTTTTATTTCCGTTGAAGGATTGAAGATGGATCCAAAGAATATCAAGGCAATCATGGAGTGGCCTTCACCTAAAAGTATGTTTGAGGTAAGAAGTTTTCATGGTATTTCGAGTTTTTATAGGAAATTCATAAAGAATTTTAGTAAGATCAATGCTCCTATTGTTGAGACTATAAAGAACGATAAACAACCATTTAGATGGACTGTTGAAGAAAAAAATAATTTTCAGCCATTGAAGAAGAAAATCATTGAAAAACTTATTTTGGTTCTACCCGATTTTAGTAAACCTTTCCAAGTGAAATGTGATGCCAGTGGAGAAGCTATTGGAGGTGTTTTAAGTTAAGAAGATAGACCTATATATTATTTTAGTGAAAATATGAATGATTCAAAGAAGAAGTACTCTTCTAATGATAAAGAGTTTTATGCAGCTGTGCAGTCATTGAAGAAGTGGAGACATTATCTAATGTCAAAAGAGTTCATACTTTATTCAGATAACCATGCATTGCAGTATATTATGCAGCACCCAAAGCTTAACCAGAAACATGCCAAATGGGTAAATTATCTTTAGGGTTTCCCTTTTGTATTGAAGCATACAAATGGCCAATCAAACAAAATTGCAGATGCTTTAAGTAGCAGAAATATATTATTTCAAGAGAGTCAAATTCAAATGTTGGGTTTTGATTTTCTTAAAGAATTGTATGAGACAGATTTAGATTTTAAAGAGGCATTTGAAGCTTGTAAGAATCCTATTTTGATGGATAGGAATAAATGGTTGGACTATTTCTTACAATATGGATTGTTGTTTAAGAGAAATCAGCTATGCATACCAACTTGTTCTATGAGGGAGAACTTAATCAAAGAGAAACATAGTGGTGGACTTGCAGGACATTTTGGTATAGATAAGACTTATGGAAAGTTGAATAGATTTTATTTCTAGTCGAAAATGAGATTTGAAGTGAAAAAGTATGTGAAAACTTGCAAAGTCTATCAATATGCAAAGGGAAGAAGCCAAAACAAAGGTTTGTATGTTCCATTACCAATTCCAGATAGGCCTTGGGATATGGTAAGTATAGATTTTGTTTTGGGCTTACCAAAGACTTAAAGAGGAAATGATTCAATTTTTATTGTAGTGGATAGATTTTCAAAAATGGTACATTTTATTGCATGTTATAAAACTACTGGTGCTACACACATTGCTAAATTTTTTTTCAAGGAGATTGTAAGATTGCATGGGTTGCCTAAGAGTATTGTCTCAAATAGGGATTCCAAATTTATTGGACATTTTTGGAGGACACTATGGAAAAAGTTGGGAACTAAATTGAGTTTCAGTTTTGCTTATCATCCACAGACTAATGGACAGACTGAAATTGTGAACAAGAGTTTCGGTAATCTTTTAAGGAGTCTTACTACTGAAAATCCAAAGCAGTGGGATCAAGTATTGGCACAGGCTAAATATGCATATAATGACTCACCTAATAGGAGTACAGGGCAGAGTCCATTCCATACAGTTTATGAAATGCATCCAAGAGGAGTGTCTGAGTTAAGAAACTTGGGAAAAGATGAGATGAGAAGTGTAGAGGTAGAAGATTTTGCGTCAGAAATACAAGCAATACATGAACAGGTGAAACAACAGCTGCAGGGTAGCAACATCAAGTACAAAAACAAAGTAGACATGAGAAGAAGAGAACTAAACTTTGAAGTTGGGGATTTGGTTTTAGCACACCTAAGGAAGGAAAGATTTCCAAAGAGGGAGTATAACAAATCGAAGTTCAAGATAATTTGACCATGCAGAGTATTAAGGAAATTTTCTGCAAATGCATATGAAATTGAATTACCCCCTGATTTTGGAATATATCCAATTTTCAATGTTGTTGATTTGTACAAGTATGAAGGTGAAATTGCAAATTATACAAAAGAAAACCAAGAGACACAGGAAATTGACTGGCTAAAACAGTTACCTACAACAAAGGAATTATAGACAGAAAGGATTTTAGACAAGAAAGTGTCCAAGTAAACTAGAGGACAGGAGTACTTTCAGTGTTTGCTCAAATGGAAGGATCAAGTAATTGCTGAAGCTACTTGGGTAACAAAAAACATGCTATAGAAATTGGGTAGTTCTATAGAAAAGCTCATGGTCAGGAGCCCATGAAGAATTTCATCCTCACGAGTCTGATGTAGGAGCATAAGGCTTGAAGGAAAACTTGAAGAATTATTCCAAAAATTTTAAAGAAAACTATTACAAGCAAAAGAGTGGGATCCTTTCACCATCAATTTCCATGTTTTTCCAGTTAAGCATAGAGCTAGAATATAGGATTTGATCATGATGTAATAAGTTTTAGTTAGTTAGTTGTAGTGGAGATTCTCGAGGAGAATGCCTCACATGTTAGATAGGGTTAATAAATTTTAGCCTTTGAATTAGGATCTGGTTGTTAGGATGAACCGGTACTTATGTAATTTTCACACTATTGTAAAGGGATTTTCACTGTTAAAGAAATATGGCTTTCTTGGAGTGAATCTAGTAGATTGGGAAAATTTAGTTTCTATGTACCTGAATGCTAAATTCCCTATCAAATCCCAAAGAATAATATCCTTTGAAACCTCTGTGTTTATTTTGAAATTCGAGGGTTAATTAGTATTCTATGAGATGGAAGGAAATGATATTGACTGCGTTAGATTCTATGTTTTTCAACCATGTTTCTCGTGAACCCTGAGTGTGTGGAACAGATGGTCGAGATCAATGGAGGGAGACCAAGGACACATCGCGTGAATATTTAATTTGGACTGTTAGATCTCAGCCAAGACAAATCAATGGTGTTCAGGCAGAGAAGTTAATCAACAGTTAATGAGCTGAAGCGGGTTGGATAAATCCACAAGTGGATATCGGGTGGAAGAAAGGCGATAAGTGGTATTTCCCTTGTTGTCTCTGATTCCATACATATGGTGACACGTAGTAACGAGGAAAGAGAGGGAAACCACTTTTTCGAGTGGATTTGGAGCGCACAAATTAGCTGACCGATATGCGTATGAGCCGTTATATTTGGTGGAGTGAGATCGACGGTTGACAGACATGGAGCAGGTTCAAAGTTGGGGAAAGGTGTGCTCGTTGGATCTTGAATAGATCAACGGTGAAGAGATGCCAATGTGTTTTAAAATGTGGATTTAAAATTTTTATTAAGTTATGGTTTATATTACCACCAGATCCGGACTAGTGGACGTTTATCGAAACTCTATGGTTTTTGGAGAAGTCTACTAACTTAGTGGAAGCTCCAAGGTTATCTGTGGATGACAGAGAGCCCGTTGAACCAACAATCACACCTGGAAATAGAATTAGAAGATATAATCTCACAGTTTGGGAGATTAACGCTCCTGCTTTTACCCAAACCACCATCACAGTATGAGGCATACAATTGTGATGTATATAAGGTACTTTCATGACAAGGAGAAAGAGAGTAAACCTCTAGAAAAAAGTAATAGTATTATCTTAAAAGAGATGCACAAGTGAATAATATGATTGTTAGTTAACCTATAAAGTAGTTTAGAAGACAAAGATGAACATAAAACCAAATACAACACATCTTTAACAAGATAAGTACCAAAGCCACCGAAATAGTTCAACTTCCTTTGTACATTTGAACAAAACACATACCGCAAACATATAAATAATAGACTTATGATATTCAAAATACATCCATGAAAATGTGTTGGCTCAATGAGCTTAATATATTAAGTGGAAGTTACAATATATACAAGTACAATATTGCCACGCTAGCCCCAATAGTGGAGCATTCAGTCACAACTTTCTCCTCCAAAGAAATATCTTCTCTCCTATGCCAAGCTAGAGAAGCCAAGGTGAAAGTTCAAGTCCAAAAAGTCCCTTTTCTTGAGTTATCAGGGTTTATTTATAACAAATGTGGCGACTCTCCACCTCCCATGTGACTCTTCATCACTCTCATGACTCTTGAGGTTCTAGAATGAATTTTCAAATTCTTACAACATTAGAACTCAATAATTACTCTTCATATTTCATCTGGGGCCCTTATTCTTCCATACATTTACATTTTCTCATTTTAGGAAATTACACAATTACATTCCGAAAATGATGTGGCAAGACACTATAACACATGTGAATCTTGAGATGACTTGTTAAAATGATGACTTAGAACTTCATGATGATGTGGCATTTCCAAACTCCTCCCTTTTCTAATTTCTTTGCATATCCCTAATGGATCTTGCATGTGCTTCATCTTCATCCTCCAAGGGGCTGATTGATATCATTAGGGGACTTTTGATGTCTAAAATGGGTATCCTAAGAAAATGTACAACCAAAATAAACTTTATAAGAACAAATAGGATTCAAGATGATGATGTCAACCATGGGGGATGACTCACCATTTTTGGAGTAAAAGGTAAAAAGATTAAAAAATAATAAAATAATAAAACTACTTTTTCAACTTGTATTTCAACTTATATCCCTATATTTTTACTCAAATTTTGAGCGGGAGTACTCATTGGATGAAAAATTTAATTCCTCATCCAACGAGTACCCATGTTGCATACTTTCGATGGACCCTGCTACTCGAAAAATGAGAAATACATGAAAAAACGTGATTGCAATCATGTTTTTCATGTATTTCTTAGTTTTTGTGTAGCAAGGTCCATCAAAAGTATGAAAAATGGGCACTCCTTATATTAGAAATAAAATTATGCATCCAACGAGTGTTTTCGCTTGAAATTTGAGTAAATCCATAGGGAGATAAATTGAAAATACGAGTTGAAAAAATATTTTTTCCTTTTTTCCCTCTAAAATTTGATGATGTCATCTAATATTATTTTATTATTTCCACTATTATTTTATAATTTCTTTAGGAGGCCCATTTTAGATCTCAAAAATCCCCTAATGGGAGTCTACATGGAATCTAGATCTTTGAGCTTTTGTGGTAAGATAATGTCCCTTCATCATCTTGGTGGATGACTTATTCATGGTTCCAGATTCACAAGTGTCTTCTAATATTATCTCCTTATATTCCTCTTTAATCGTCATCTTGTCATGTCAAGATGTAGTACCTACAAGTGGAACCCACTCATGACAAGATGACATCGGTCTTGAGATCTCCTAATCTAGCTTGTTTCATGAAAATGATTGATTGAGCTAGGATTGGGCATTGCATAAGGAGGAAGAATTATGGATTTCACAGTGCATATTTCTAGGGGCCATGCACGATGGATTGAAGCTTAAGACTGCGTAATCCATAGTTATGGAGCCTCAGGAAATATGACTATGTAGTTGACAAGCTCAATCAGGTAGTCTTGAGCCTCAAAGTTTCCTAATTCGTAGTATAGGAGAAAGAGAGGCTTAGGGATTATAGAATTGCATAGCTTAGGGAGTTAATGAGATATCTTGAGGCTTTCCACTATGCAATGTGTAGTAGGAGATTAAATGGAAAGGTATATTTCATAGTTGTGGAGGTTAAAAGGGAAAGGTTGAGAAATGATACCGCACAATGCACAATCCTTGGATGGAGGAACTATGCATTTCATAGTTACAAGAGGCAAGTGACGAGATTGAGGGTTGACATTGCGCAATGCACAATTCCAAGAGGTTAAGTGAAGTCCATTTCATCGGGAAGGAACTTTATAGAGTTTGACTAAGTGTGGGATTAATGATATAGATGTGAGACCAGGAATTTATTTATGAGCAATCACACACACTCAAAACAATTGATGACACAACATTGAACATTGAGTACACAACCTCCTCCAAGTGTGTCACTTAGGATGTACTCTATGATGAAAGTGACAACACTAGTGTAATAGTGTGTTACAAGTCATTTTGTCACATCCACTCAAAAGGTCTGAAAACTAGATCAATCAACATCCTTAAACAATTTTTCATTATCCCTTTGCAAAGATCGAGGCATCACCTCTCCAAAATGTCTGATTTTATGGATTAGTTATCTCAAAAACATGTCTTTGGCCCAACACACCCTGACCTTTAGTCAACTATTGACTTGATGGGGCTTGACCTAGGTTTGGAGTTAATTAGCCAAACAAATCCCTACACTACTGGCCCTTTCGACAACATCCTGCGGAGCGTGGACTGAGGCCTCACCTGAAGCAGTATGGGAGGATGTTGGAACCAAGTTTATGCTCCCTTGAGATGACTGATGGGTCAATTTAGTCCAACTGTGAATAGCTTCACACAGGTCACTTCGTGCACTGTCCTAACCTGCGAGACCTTTACGATCTGTTACAATTGCCTTCACACAACCCTAACCAGGGGTTGAGGTGACTTTGCGCTTCTAAGGCAGTGATCTATGTTATTTCCCAAAGTTACACCACAGATCTTAATTATCTTCTTATAATTGTTAGTTAACTTCGCATAAATAGATAGTTTATCTTATATTCACTTAATTAAAAAAATCATATAAGTTCACACATTATATAAACAATAGAAATGCAGTTTATACCCAACACATTCAATGTAAAAAACAAGAAAAAGATACACAGAAGCGATATGAAACTTCTTCTTTATTATTTCTCCAATTGGTTACAAACTTAACTCACCTTGTGCACTTAGTTGCAGGGGTTTGCGCACTCAGCTGCTGACTACTAGGCCTTTGTGTCTACGACCCAAAGAATCAACTCTACACTTAGATAAGACTCAATTCTTCATCATCAATCTATTCTTCTTAGATGCCTACATACAATCTAGAGCCTCACTCTATTTATATAATCCCATGGTCCGCAGATCATGGGTAGATCTCTAAAGCCGACATTACATTACAAAAATGAGGGCAGGCAACCCTATGACTCATTTACAAGTTCGCACTTTGCACCCACAAAATGTGGAGTCTTTACATCAGATTTAGTCAAAACCTAGGCTTTAAGCCCCAAAATGTGCCTTGGGGTATCCTGCGCCCAACAGGCCCCCAACACAAAAATTGTGACTCAACCTCGAGTCACTCTATCGGTGTGAAGATCTTCATGTAGAGACCTTCCAACTCTGCTCGGACTGCTACAAGATTGAAAGGGCACTGAGCAGCTGCCCATTGTACAAACTCGATGAGGACATAATGTTTGTACTGTACTCAATTTGATCATGAGGCAGAAGACTACCCTACATTGATAGTGAGACTCCATGAAAAAGTAGTAATTCAGCCCCCTCCAACTCAGAATTTGCAGATGATGAGGTCTGAGCCACGCGAAGAAGACCCGAACGTAAACATGATGCTTACTAGGAGTGGTATGACCATTGGTGATGATAAAGGTAAGAAGTCAGACAAAAGTTTGTGGGTTTGCAAGGCTCCTACAAAGGAACCTGAATGTGATTTGGAACATGTGAAGGAGACATTCATGGAAGCTAAGAAGAGCTTCACAGAGGCATCCACTTCAGGTAGTAAGGATCAACTAGAACCAAGGATGGATCCTTCAATGCTGACTACCTTTCTGGAGACATGCATGAAACTTCTACACAATAGCAAGGCAGTAAAAGGACTAAAAGAATTTATCTCTAGGTGCGTGGGGTCAGGAGAACTGCACGTGGTCTGGAAACTTGGAAAGCACGCATTGTGCATAGGAAGGGAAATGAGGTTGACTATGAAAATCGACGAGTATGAAATGGACCAGGTAATCCTAGATCTCAGATCAGACATGAATGTATTGCCAAAACAAACATGGGAATGCATGTGTAGACCCATGCTATAGTGGTCTCCTATTCAGTTACGAATGGAGAACCAACAAAAGATATTGCCCATGGGAATATTGCAAGGGGTAAAAATAGATATTGAAGGTGCGAGTGCACAGGTGGATTTTGAAATAATAGAGATTGTCGATGACAGTAATCTCTATCCCATGCTAGTAGGAATAGATTGGGCCACCGATATGAACAGAGTCATAAATCTAAAGAAGCACAAAATTATGTTTGAAAAAAGTCACTACGCATAGTAATACCGCTAGATCTAGCCAAAGGAGTGCAATACATTGAACCGGTACGCGACAGTGATAGTGATGATGATCTTGATTATATTTACAAGATAACCATGTGAGAAGAGGATTGGGTGAATCCAACTACAGATAGAAGGATTGCGTGGGAGCACTAAAGCTCCTACACTTCGTGTTGTACAGGTAAATCCCCTCTGCGGATAGAGGTGATCCCACTAGCCTAAATGGGGTCTAGCAACAATCAAACAATGCTAACACGTAGGTTCCTAATTGAAAAGTAAATACCGATGATGAGGGCCTACCTCGAATCCAACGCTAGTATTTGTAGAAGAGTCATCACTCCCGTTCTTTCGCTTCAGCTGGTCACAATCCTCACAATCCTCATGAACAGACACCTACACATGCAAAGAACAAGACAAATACAAGCATAAAATCCAAGAAATGCAACTATGTAACAGTTAGAAAGGATACAACTCAAACATCATTATAAAGACAACATGAGTGGAACCATAATGATAGTCTTCTATTATTATTGATAAACAAAAGAGAATACAACCAAGTTCTGACGTCAAATCCTCCTTTGGCTGGGTGATCAGCAACACATGCCTTGCAAAGCTTGTAGGGGATGGGGAACTAGCCTCTCTCTCCTTGATTACTTGCACATGGATCTCCTCCTTAAAGATATAGCCTTATGGTGATGAACAAGGCCTCTTGTAACATGAGCTTAGCAATTCTCAGACTTTGGGACTTAGATTTGGGAGCTTGAAGAGTAGAATTACTAACTAGCTTGTCAAAGGCAAAAGAACAAGCTTATATAGAGATAGGAGAAGGAGATAAGACCATCCAAAAGATTCATGGGATTGTCCTTATCATTAGGAAGCTTCCATGAGAGGTGGAGAACTACTTCCCTCCTTGGGAGATTCGAAGCCCAACTGAACTAACTCAAACT
>APFE030407008.1:669-42980 GCA_000404065.3 Pinus taeda | reverse complement strand
GCAATTTCAAGATCTATGAACTATGAAAAATCACTCAAAAGCAAATCAAAGGAAATGTACCTAATCTTTCACTAACAAGTTAATCTAAGAAGCAAAAGCTTACTAGGATGATTCTGGGATGTTTCTCTTGACAATGATTAATCCAAGGACTAGTTTATGCAGAATCACAAACTAATCAAAACAAAAACTCAATCTCTTTTTTTTCTTTTTGAAAATGAAATTCACAACTTTGAATGAACAAGTTATATTGAAATTTTGCAAAGAGGCAACACAAACGTAGGTCGCTCACGAGGGTAGATTTTGCGACTGGTCCGACTCCTAAGAAGACTGACAAAACCAGAGATATCTAAGGCTTTGCAACTTCTAAACCCAAAGTCACTACAGGACCAATATAAAAATCAAAAACCCTAAGGCTAAAATCTCAAGGAATTTCACTAAAACTTTCGACACTAATGGAACAAGTGCAGGTGAAGATTTTTGACAGTCAACCAGTGGATCTGGGTAGTAAAGACTAAGAAAAACAAAATCTAAAAGGAAAAGTGATAAAAAGGGAATTTTCTCAATTTTAACAGGGTACGCAGGCAGCCTGTTTAACCAGGTGCGTGCACGCTTTGTGTACACAGATACAGTGCGTACAAGTACGCACTGTGTCTAACGCAGAGGGTGCGTACTACTGTAAAATAAAGAAAACCTAAGTTCTAACTCGACCCTAAGCTAAGCCACCCAAAAACACAGTCAAGCAACCAAAAAAACAAAAGAAACAAGACTCTTTTCAGATCAAAGTAATGCTCAAAGGAAAAATCAATCACATCAATGGATTCCCCAGCGGAGTCGCCAATTTGTCATGCGGAAGAGTTATTTTTGCGGACAAAGCTAACCTCCCTAGGAGTCTAAGACTCTCTAGTGACAAACAAACCAAACAAGATCAATCCTTCTCTAAACACACATTATTCTATGAGAGATCAAGTGTTTTCCGATCTTACCTTAGGTCCAACGCTTGTTGTAGCAGTCCAGCCTTGCTGATTCAGATGAGCTCCTCCTTCACTTTAAGACCTGCATACACTAACAAAGCAAACGATTACATAACACCTGAATAATTCATAAAACAAAGCATATTCATCACATAGACCAAGGAGTACATGAAATAATTCATTAACAACAAATCATGGAGAAGAATGGACTTATTTGTATTAAGGAAACAAAAAAGGAACCATTACAACCTGAGCCTTGGTGTTGTGCAAGCTCCTCCCAGGGTCTAGCAAGAGATTTCCTCTACTTTGACAAGCTCACCCACTTCCAATATGGCAACAAGGAAGGATGGTAATCTCTCCTCACAAGTTAACAATGGAAGTCCTAATTCCAGCAGCATCTACCCTTTGGAATGTTCAGCTTTCAACCTCCCCTCCTCTGGCCCAAGGCCTGTATTTATAGTGTTCTAGAGGAAGTTATTCAGTTCCAACATCAATGGGATACTCCCTCTTTGGATGGGGTAGCTCCTCTCTTGATGGGATAAGTTCCTCTATCATAGGGATGCATGAACCATCTGGAGGCGCTCAATACACGTCAGACACTCTTCTAGAAGGCTCTAGAAGTGACCACAAGTAACTTTTTAAAGATGAAACTCGCGCCTTTTGACCTTTACAGGGGTACGCACCCATCCTTTGGCTTACAGAGTGTATAAGTACGCAGGCACACTGTGTTTGGGATGCGTACACGCAGGCAAGGTAGAGAGAACCTGCGTACCCAGAGATAAACATGTTTTTAAGTGACTTTCTCTCTTTTTGAAGTTTTACATGAAGAGCAGAGGTATGAGGCTTGACAAGGAGGATAATATGACTATTGATGGAGTCATATTAACTGCAGATAGTCATGGTGACAAATTTCAGTGTAACACTTCCGATACCTTGTTCTCCAGCACTTCGTCCTCCTTCCCTATTGCTTGTCTAGAGATAGACCTTCCTTGAGTGAGCCTTCTAGAAGATATGTTCTTCTTCTACCCTTTACTCAAGTAGACGTCTTCTTTTATTGAACAACCGAGATCCTTCTTAAGGTATGACTGTAATACTATTTTGTTGCCCTAGTTTTTCCACAGGTGATAGGTACCGTAGAGAATTAGGGTCCTTTCACCTTTGATAGAGAGAGAGACTTCTTCACCTGAGTTGAGAGGACTTGTAGGCCTAATTTATAACCCAAACAATGATGATTCTTGTATTGTTCTCTAGCTATTGTTATACCCATATATTTACCATATTTTCTTCGCACGCGTGGTTGTTTCTAACCCTAGAAAGAGTCCTATACCTTTTGTTTTCTTCCTCCTTTATTTGTTGCACTTTGGAGGCCCTTTAGACTTGTTTGCCTTCACTTATTTTTGGCTTATATATTCGCTAATTTTGTATATGACTCATTGAAGTTGAGAGGGAGTGGACAACCTCTATATATAGAGGATTGTCCCTCCTTTAGGCCGACTTGCGGCTGATTTACTATCTTCAGGCAAGCTTGACTATTTATTCATTATTTTGTTGCTTGAAGGCTTTCCTTGTAAGGAGGATACTTTGACTTTTCTTGGAGGTATTCCTTTCACATCTATACCATTTTATAGATAGTGTAACATGCCCTCAAAGGGTCTTACATTAGTACATTGACTCTTTTACTTCCTAGAATCACTTAAACATGTGTCTGACCTATTTCAATGAGCAAGAAATTCATTGACAAATATCATAAAAATAATTTCTCTTTTCTTGAATTATAAATAAAAATATCAAAGATACATTTATGAAGACCGAACCTAGTTACACTTTCTTCAACACAAAGGTAGGCCCTGATCATGTAACATTGTCTGTGTTGCTCCCACAATAATTTTTTTCTTCCTTTTAGACACCCCATTCTGCCATGGGTTATGAGGTTATACTAACTCCTATTGAATTCCTTCTCATGCACAAACGTTTTTGAACTCATTCGACACATATTCTCCACCATTATCACTTCTGAGAGATTTAACTTTCCTATCAGTATCTTTCTCGACAAGTTCTTTAAATTCACAAAACTTAGCGAACGTCTCATATTTTTCCTACATGTAGAAAATCCAACACTTATGAGAAAAATCATAAAAAAATATTACATAATACATGTGCTTGGCCATGGATGTTGTTGAGAACGGTCCACACACATCTGAGTGAACTCAATCATGGATCACTTGTACTCGACTGTCTTTGTCATGAAAGGAAGCTTTGGTGTACTTCCCCGTTGTACACCCTTTACATGCGTCTCTATGCTCTAGTGTACCCTTGGGAAGTCCAATATAACTTTGTTTCATGATCTTCAGAGCTTAATGGTGCAAGTAACCCAATCTCCTATGCCACAAATCATGATGTCTCAATTCTGCACCTTCTTTGCTTTAGTCCTCACAACAACACACTCTTCTACATCCAGCTTGTAGAGGTTCTTCACCTAAACCGAAATCTGCTCGACCTCTAATCAGGCTATGTGATGAAGGAAATCCTTTCCCTTACTAAAAATCTCTTCATAGCCGCGATCCTCCAACATGGAAAAAGAAATCAAGTTCTTCTTCAAACCTGGAATATACATCACATATTTCAATGAGAGGAGAGAACCAAACTCCCTATGAAAGGTAATAGTATCGATGTTAGTCAAGACATATGTCCCATCATCTCCCATATCAATGTGAATATGGAGGTATTTCTCCTCCGAGTCACTGACGAACTCCTTGTTGTCAATCATGTGGAATGAGGCCCCAATATCTAGGTACAACACACTACCCATCACCGATGTCACCATGAAGGCAATTAGGGTGAAATCCAATTCGAACTATGAAGCAAGAGATTCACCTACCACTCCTTCTAGGGGCTTCTTACCAGCGATCTTGTGCAGACACTTTATGGCATAATGTCCCAGCTCATGACAAGGAAAGTATTTAACTTTTGACATGTCCTTCTTCTTGGTGCCCTGACAAAAAACTGATTTGTAATGGGATGAAGTCCCCTTTCCTTTATTTTCCTTACCAGCTAAGGCACAATTCAACTCATCATCATGCTTAGATGACGATCCATCTCTAGTGTTCTACCAAATCTCTTATTGTACCAATTGAAGCCACAATTTATCCTACTATGGTAGCTTCTCCTTCCCATTAACCAAGTCTTGGTAGTTGTGCCCACTCATCAGAAGGCCTAGAAGTTATAGGCTCACCAAATTGTCTTCTGCAACAGTAACACCAACACTTCCAAGCTCATCCTCACATTGGTCGAACTTGGTCAACTACATTGGAATTGTGTCACCCTTCTCTATCCTGATAATTATGAGTTTGTCTTTTAATTCCAGCTTCCTATGGTCATTGTTGTTTTGAAACAGGTCTATCAAGGCCTTCCATATCGCATATGGAGTTTCCTTTCCATGGATGTTCGATATAATATGATCTCTAACTCCTTCTAGGATAATTCCTCTCACCTTCACCACACACTTTCTCCATTCTACCAGATCCTATGCATCAGCTATTGGAGGCTTAGTAATAACATTATCTATGAATTCCTTAAGCTATCTATCTTCCAACACTGCCTCCATCGTGTCCTTCCAAGCTATGTAATTTGAGTTTCCCTCTAGGGCATACTCAAGTCTCATCCGTAGAAAGACATACTGTCACCTTTGAAGTATGAACTACAAATTTGAGTTCTCCTGCAACCACAAACACATATTCTCCTCTTGTAAAGTGAATTCATCTCTGATAGTATGTAGATTTTTACCTATAGATTTAAACTACTTATGAAATATGCTAGAACAAAAGCCTTGAATCTACTCTACTCATTGGTGGAAACAAAAGTTGATCGATGAAAGCATTAAACGTAAAAGAAAGAATTTCAATTGCACATAACACAATATTTTTCTAGGGAAAAAACTACTCAAAACCTCGACTATCTATATTACATTAACGAGAAGATCTGAAAAGAAAATATAATGTTTGTTAAACCCAAACAATATCTACACAAGTACAATCTATCTCATTGCTTCACAAAATAGCTCAAGCCAAAACTTAGCCAAATTTTATTCCTAACTTCCTTGCATAATCCCCAAAGGAATTAGCCCATATTTAATTCAGAAAGTCTATCACTGCAACTATGAGATCCATCCACAAGCCTTCCTTTGATTGCATGCACCATTTGTGCAACACAGAAAATCATATAACTGATAGTGCGCTATCTCTGAACTCTAATATCAACTGGGTTTTTTTTAGAACTGAAATGCATGAGTTATTTATGAGTGAATTATTAGTTAACTGGTTGAGCAATGAATATTCTACCCATTGCTAGACCTCCTACTAGTTCCTCCAACAGTTGGACTAGTTTAACTGACTTTAACTCAGTCAGACTAAATTAATAATTACTACTCAACCTAGACCACTCAAATTTAGAGATAGACTTCCAACTCGAATTTACTAAGCCAACTAAGTCAACATGACTTAGTTAACTATCGCAAGTTGCTATGAGAATAGAATTTCAATTGAATTCCTAATTTAATTCAAGGACAATTTAAATTAGGATTTTCTTGTTGCTATTTTTAAGAATATTTGGATCCTGTTATAGAGGCTACAATTACCCTCCAAAATTTTTCCTTAACTTCGTTTTGGAGCCTCCCTACTAACCATCCTCAATAGCATGTCTTGCAGTGTCAAGTACACAAGCTTGAATGGTTTTCTAGTAGATTTCCAGCCATGATAGCTTATTGCATCCCCCTCATAGATTGTTTCTTTGCACTTGGTCGAGTTGTAGGCTGAGCAGCTCCCTCAATAAATTGTGCAATTCTGGAGGGGAACCAACCTTCCCTCCAGAAATTGCGCAATCCTGACTAGCAGCTTGCTAGGCTCCAGAATTGTGCAGTTATTCTTGTCAACATTCCTTAGAAAAACTGTGAAATGTGGCCCAGCAAGACTGCTTAGCCCAGAAATTCCACAATTTTGGGAAACAATCAATTTCTCAACATAGAAAGTGTGTAATCATTCTGGGCAACCAGCCCAACTCCCTCCCATAAATGTGCAAATTTTCCCCTCAGTCAAGCAGGTTGTTGCATGTACCATTGGGTTGACCAGTTCCACCTAGGACCAAGAAAACTTGACTTTGCCTTTTCCCGGAATAGCAAAAAGAAACATGCAAAAAGCATCCCTATATTTTAGGGATCTAGTTTTAGCAGTTGGAAGTTACATGTAAAGATCGTTTTAGAATATTTCCTCCAAGTGTCGCTTTTTCCTAGATTTGTAGCATGCTAGTTTGAGTGTCAAACTTATTTATTTGACGCTTTAGAGCTCACTAATTCACATCAATCTTGGAGCTCTGACATCCCATAGAACATCCAAGACTCTTTGACACATCCAACTCAGTTATTTACAAGTAATTCCTCTTAACTTGTCTTTTGCAGCATTTCTATCACTTTTTGTGTTTTGGCTTGTGCGAGTGTTGTTTTCTTGATTTCTTTGAATGCTTGTTGTCATTTTCATGGAAATTAGCTTGTACTAGCACCCTTTCAATTTTTGTTAACATATCATTGCAGTCGCATGCATGACATTGTTTTGCATGAATGGTCACTGATTTGGTGACTCGCTCCACTCACATGTGTGTCGTTCCATTTTCTGAATCTTTCATTCACTATTTGCATGCACGATCATTCACTCTTACATACACTCAGTATCGCAATGCATTCAAAATCACATTTCCTTTCAGTTGTCCGTCAGCGAGTCTGGGAAACCTTTTCCTGGACTCTGCCTCACCAAGACAACATTACACAATCCTGAGAGGGGAGGATCTGACTTCCTCTCAGAAAATGTGCATTTATGCCAAGTGACTGTCCTCTAGTATTTCATTTTGCAATTCTGAGAGGTAGTAACTGCTGGCCAAGAAAATTGTGTAATGCAATCACTGGGCCTACAACCATTTCCAGTAGAAATTGCGCATTCGCAATTTCAGCAACCAACATACTAGTTTGGATTGTGTGTTGTCCAATTCCAATAGTGAACTAGCCTCCCAGCAGCTCGGACTACCTTTTGCATAGTTCTAGTAGCCAGTCTCTCGGCATCCTAGGAAAAATTGCGCAATCCTTCCCAGTCAATCCCCAGGTATGTTTCATGTCGTTCCTCAAGTTTGATTTGGTTTTGGTTGATAGATTTCTTTTCATGCATGTCGCTATGTCTCCATATCTAGCAGATGTTCCTCTACCTCTCAGCAGTTCAAGATGAATGGGCTCCCAAAGAGTAGGATCAAAGGACACTGGCAAAAGTGTAACTAGAGCAATATTTGAGCAAGTGTCTACAAGTTTTCTGATTTATGAAGACACCAAGATAATTGTAAGATGTTTTTCGAATGCAGTTTTAGAGGAGTTATCACACAGTTGTCCGATCATTTTGTCACCCCAGTATACAATATGATATTTGAACAAGATCCACCCTCAATGTTGAAGGAAGCAATGGAGGCACTAATCAATGTAGGAAACTGGTATGCCTCACTGTCTAGCACCTTCATATGAATGTACACTATGGAGAAGCCTCCGCTACCAAAGTTTGCCTTGGACAAATGCATGATGAAGGAAGTATCATATCACATCTCAATAGGATTGATAGCTAGGCTACACCGGAAGAAGAAGGCACCTTGGCCTGCTCTTCTGTTGTGGATTGGGTTATGCGAGATACGAAATTTCAAGCACATGGATGTCAAAGCAGAGGAGATCAAGAAATTTTCGTTAAACACCTGAAGCTACAATATGTATCACCCGCATTGTATTGTAAAAGATCACTACATGAGAGTACAGTTTCAGTGGATCCACGGGGCATGTCATTGGGTGGAGGAGGACCCATTGAGATATTGTTATAGCTTCTCCAGGCCCAATGAACCAGTCGGTATCGTTGTGGAATGGTTAGCGAAGCAGCGTGAAGCAACATCGCAGAGAGCCCTAGTAGTAGTAGCAGCATTGGTAAACATACTTGTGCATAATAAGGGAAAGAGGAAGGTTGTCGACAACATGGAGGAGGAAGAAATCTGCAAGTTCCGAGCAAACCCACTTATTCAGAAAGTAGCTTTGGCAATAGAGGCGAAGAGGCAACAACATGACAAGAGGAATCCACAAAGGCAAAGAGAAAAACAGGGAATGGAGGAAACAGAGAAGGAGTTTCATGAGTTGAAGGAGAAAATTTAGAAGGAATAGGAGTTGCATAGATAAAATAAGGAAGCACAGCAAGAACAGGTACAACAGGGGGTACAACATGTACAGACAGATGAAATTGTGCCTGTATAGGTAGTCGAGTCACCCAAATAGCTGGCATCAAGAAGACAGGGTGAACCATCACAGGAGCACAACTTTTCTCAAGATATTGAACAAGGACATGAGCATATGGATACATACATGGAGCAATAGGGGTTAGATAAAGACATCGACCTCATGCCTCACCACCAAGAATTCGATCCACTAGCTTCACTAGATCTAGAAGTGGAGCAAGTCCCGCACAGCCAAGGAGTCAATGAGATCCTTGGAGATAATCTAGAGGAGGAGATGCACAACATTTCGTTCGATGATTCCTAGCATAGAGTTGTGCAATCTCACAGAGTGCCAACACCAGATGATCACACATCTCCTTTACAGTTTGAGGAATGAGTGATATTGTCTAATGTGCACAAACATCCAACAACATTGGTCGATACTACCATAGAATATGCCGAAGCCACTAGCTCAAGTGTTCGCTTCCTCAAAGCCAAGAATGAGCGAATGGCTAAGGAATTACATATGGCCAAGAAGTGAGGAGAAATGGTTACATCATCCACCCGCGCAAAGTTGAAGAAGGCCATATTGGATTAAATATTGTCCCTTGACATAGTCATGCGGGCGTTGTATTCCAAGTTTGGAATCATGCATAAGGCAGTTGATCATCTCAACGGTTGATCACAGTGATGTGCTAGGATGGCACGTATCTTGTTGAACATACATGTCGTTGTTGATTAAGTGAAAACACGGACAATGAGGTACAAGGCAACCCTGCTCCACTTGCCTAAGATGATGAAGCCAGGAGCAATCAAGTTGAAGGCATGCATCCGGAGTTAGATCCAGAACTATGAAGATCTCCTGCAGCTCATCACTAGTCTACAGGCTTCCCATGCACGGGTATTCAAGAGTATGGATGTTGTTGTGTGCACACATGTGATCCCATCTACTGGGACACTCACCTAGAAAAAGACAAAGGAAGAAGTCCAACTGGAGCTTGACTCATACTTTGATGAGTTAGTGTGCATAGCCACTAGCCCAGACTTGGTGATCAGTGCAGACACCATGCACAAGTATGTTTCTAGTCCGACTGCACTCAAGACAATGATGCACATGTTATCAGATGAGTTGGATAGAGGAGCTCAAGCAGTCTACTAGAATGTTATGGAAGCAAGAGTCCGTTTCCAGAAAGATGTCACCTTAGATTACACGGACACCATCACAAACTACCAAGCTTGGCATTAGTTCGCTACTGTCGACCACCATGAGGATGTCGAAGAGCTTGTCTTCTCACAGTTCTCTGAGTCATAGTGATGTCTTGCATGGCTTGCTCAAGCCTATTTTGTCTCACATGGGTACATGTGCAGATTGTGTGTAATTTCTTGTCAAGTGTAATTTCAAGTGTCGATAGTTTGATTTAATCGTCATAGAGTACATGAAGAGTCATGAGGGTAGACGAACTATCACAAAGGGGAACGTCAAGGGCTACCCCACCCTTTGTTACATATAGTCCCTCATAACTCATTGCAGAGGCTTTTGGTCAGCCAAGCTTCCAATAGGAGTATCTTAGAGAGAGATTGGACAATATTGTAATGAGCCTTGGCTTCTCCACTATGTAGAGCTAGTATATCTCTTTGGAGGAGCAGGTGGTTGTAACTATAACGTTCCATTATCGAAACTAGTGGTTGAACATGGATGTATTGTATGACTAGAACTTACACTTCTTAATATAATAGAGCCAACATCTTTCATGCATATGTCGTATTGTATTTCAGCTATCCTGTTTACTCTAAATGATATATGTATCTGTTTACTTATGCATGCATGTATGGACTATTCTGTATAAGTATGTATGAATATTACTGAAATTTGTTCATTGGCTTCACCATCATTTTGGATTTCTCACTAACTTGATTTCCAGTTTACGATGCATATTCACTCGTGTGTTTCCTTCCAAGCTGCATGATATCACAGATTTCCAAGGGACGCACTCACCCCACTTGTCATGTGTTAGAATCATTCATGCACCTTCCTTGAGTCACCGCAGCAGTCACAACCTTGCTACCAACAGGGACATCTTACTTGCCTCTATTCGAAACCGCGGTCAAGGAGATACCCTACGACCCACTGTTGGGACCCCTACACCAAACAACCTAAGGTCTAATTGGGACTTCTTACCCAGGAGATCCCTTGATATGTTGGCAGGTCTAACACTGTCAACATTTCTGGCACTAGAAGTTGCGCTAGATGAAAAGTTATGTCCTCTCACCCTATTTTAAACCTTTGGACATCTATCATGCATCCTGTTTAACTCATCTCTCCATGATGTCTTTCGTATGTCAAACCTCTCCACATAATGAGGGATTTTTTGATCTCTTGTCCAGATTCATGTATGATGGTCAAGGCAAAGTGGTATGGCCTATGTTCTTAGATGACTTCCTTGCCATGCTTGACGAGGAAGATGGATGTTCTGACAAATAGGCCAGCTTGTTGCTTGGACATGCACTTCGCGAATCCCCAGGACGATGGTGCTACATTCTACCCACTGACAGCATGCACTCACTTGCGCATTTCTGTGATCTCATTGAAGATACCTTCCATCATTTTGATCCAGAATATCTTGACCAGAAAATGTTACAACAACAGAAGGCTCCACATTAATTGCCGATGGAATTTTGGTAGTGTTTCCGTGATTTGCAGTTTCAAGCTCCAGAAAGCCAGATGAAATTTCCTTATCTTTGGGATATAATTGAGTAATTTCTTAACAAATAAGTCCATCCCAAGAAGAATTTTGAGCCCAAGCCTTGCTCAACATACTTCCATGATGGAGTTGCGCAATCACAAATGGACACCATCACTGTCACAAGTGACTTTCTGCCATCCGCTCATCAAACAACTCCACCACTGCAGAGTGATGTGGGAGAACAGGCACACACATTTGTTCAACCCTCACCTCCTCCCAACATCACTTCACTTAATTTTTGTGCAGATTTGGTTGTGAGTTCATCGAGTTGTCACATGATGTTTGTACCACAATCCTCGTCTTCCTACTCGGATGATCCTCTGGAAGATACTATCCTATGTTCTTCCATTCCGGACTCTACACCTATTGTGAATGACAATCAAACCATCGATGGATTTAGTGTTTCACAACCAACATGCACTTTCATTCATGAAGAGTATGACTGGGAGCTTGTGCATCAACACTTGGCGAAGGATGACTCCTTTTTGTCTGAACCTCCTTTGTTCTTCCCTGGCCTCTTTGGTGAACCTGCCATCCATTATTTCGCATGTGTATCTCAATCTACGGATGCATCCATTGTTGATCACTTGGAGGACACACTAGATGTCGGTCCATCATTTGACAACAAAGAGGATAAATTATTCATTGAAAATCCACTTGGCTTTTCATATGCCTTTTCTGGAAACACAGAGGGTGAATTTATCTGCTTCTCGTCTACCCCTCTATTTGATTCATCAGATCATGAGGATGTCAATGAAATCATTGATTTTGTTGATTATAGCTACCGTGATGTATTTACTCCCATATTCAATCATGATGATGATTCTATCACAGATGATTTTTCGAGGCCACTGGTTTATGATGATCTATCTGAAGACAAAGTCGAAACCCCCAAGATGGTCGAGGCACTTCAGCCTGAGCTAATGGCTATTTTAGTCCCTCATTGTCCTGAGGTTGGTTTCACTTGCAATCAGGAAATTGTTGAAACACCCAAGGCTCCGCATCACTAATATCTATGCATTGAAGTTCAATCTCACACATAGATCATACTTCCTCCACTCGAACTGCACGATCCCGTCACTTAAGCATTGAAGGAATCTTACATTGCAAGCACATGTGCACGATGCAAGTTGTATGTGTTTATTCCTTTTTCTTGCATGTCATGGTTAAGAGTATGTGTATGCTTCACAGTTGCACGTACTATCGCACAACACCTGACAAGCCCACGGGCTGCATGTCATGTATGTTCACTCACATATGTCCAGTCGACATATTGAAACATGGAGTGTGTTTGTCTTCATTGTTATATCTTCCTTATTTTCTGGTTCTCACAAACGAGTTACTCACAGACCATGCCTTAACCAAAATGAGTCAAGTGTCGGTGGCTACATTGAAAGTATCACTTCACGTGATCAAGCCCATGCACTGTTAGCTTAGGAGTAGGAGTAGTGTTTGATTTTGATTGTTTTCTTGCATGCTTGTTTTCTTACTTACCTCACATGTTTGTTTGATTGCTTAATTGTTTTCCTACCTAATTTTCTTTCACATTGACTTCTACTTTCACTTTGTTTTATGTTTGTTTGTTTGTTTTGAGCTCGTAGGTTGGTTTCGCACGAAACCATGTGTGACTCTTGAAACAAGCTGGGTAAATTACAAGAGGACTTGTACAACTATCAAAATTTGGTTATTTGTTATCCACTCTCTTATGTAAGAACTTGTTATCTTTAGTCTATGATACATCGATGGAAAATACGTATTGTTCGAAGTGAACCTTGGTGAAAAGACAATGATTGCGCGATAACTAGTGTCACCTACTCTAGTCGGTTGTTTTTGTTTTAACCCTTGGTAGCTCAGTCAAGTAGAGTAAGCTGGGGGGAAAGCCTTAATAGGCACATCAGAGGTATATAATAAACTACTTCTCTAAATGAATAACCTCTTCTGCTCTCAATAAGTTGGGATCCCTCTTCCACCTCTGAAATGAATAAGTGATATGCACAATTATGAAAAATGAAAAAAATAAAAAGTGAAAAATTTAAAAATGAAAAATGAATAAGGCAAAAGAAGAGAAAATCTTCATGTGTAGAGAGGTGATGAAAGTAACTCTATAGAGGTACTGACTGGGCTTGCTATTAGTGGAGAAATTCTTGTGTTCCTGCATGACTCCACCAGGGTACTGTCTAGGCCTACTAGTAGTGGAGCAATACCAGAGATGAAACTAGGACTCTGATGACTATACTACTTATGCACCAATATACCCCTTAACCACAATCAAAATAATTGTGTTGTCTTGTCTTGGAATGTGTGCCAAATGACCAAGATCTTGGCAGATGCTACATCTCACAATCAAGCAAGTGTGGAAACCAAGAGGAACTAAGAATTGACCAATACTTCTAAAGGTGTTCATTTTTCTTTTCACAAACAAAGTCCATTCAAAGAGCTGAAGTTCTACTAGTGTGTCAACAAGTGTTGTAGCGGCTGCAAGCACCCCCCAAAAATTTTCCTTAGCTTCGTTTTGGAGCCTCCTCACCAACCACCCTCAGCAACATGTCTTGCACTATCAAGCACACAAGCTTAAATGGTTTTCTAGCAGATTGCTAGCCTATGCATGATAGCTTGTTGCATCCCCCTCACAAGTTGTTTCTCTAGACTTAGCCAAGTTGCAGGATAAGAAAATCAATCAAGAAATTGTGTGATTCTGGAGGGGAACCAACCTTCCCTCCAAAAATTGCGCAATCCTAACTGGAAGCCTACTGGGCTCCAGAATTGAGAAATTCTTCCTATCAACATTCCCCAAAAAAAGTGTGCAATCTGACCCAACAGGACTGCTCAGCCTAGAAATTGCACAACCCTTCTCAGCAGGTAGCCCAACTCCCTCCCAAAAATTCACAAGTTATACCCTTAGTCAAGCAGGCTATTGCATGTGCCATTGGGTTGACCGGTTCCACTTGGGACTAAGAAAACTTGACTTGTATGCATGGGTTTATTTTTCATAAAATAGCAAAAATAAACATGTAAAAAGCATCCCTAGATTTTAGGGAGCTATTTTTGGCAGCTGGAGGTTACATCTGAAGATGGTTTTAGAATACTTCCCCCAAGTGTCGCCTTTTCCTAGATTTGTGGCATGCATGTTTGAGCATCAAACTTATTTATTTTCACTTTATATCTCACTTATTCACATTGATATTGGATCTATAACATCCCATAACACATCGAGAAGTGCTCAACACATTCAGCTCAATTATTTACGGGTAAGTCATCTTAACTTGTCTTTTGTAGCATTTATGTCGCTTTTTGTGTTTTAGCTTGTGCGAGTGTTGTTTGCTTGATTTCATTGAACACTTTCTATCGTTTGCATGCATATTAGCTTGTACTAGCACCATTTTAGTTTTCGTTAGCATCTCACTGTTGTCGCATGCATGACATCGTTTTGTACAAACAGTTATTGATTCGACGACTCGCTTCACTCACATGCATGTTGTTCTATTTTATGAATCTTTCATTCATTGTTTTCATGCATGATCATTCACTCTTTCTTACACTCAATATCGCCATGCATTCACATTCACATTTTCTTTCAGTTTCCCATCAATGGGTCTAAGCAACATTGGCCCCAACTCTGCCTCACCAAGACAACATTGCGCAATCCTGAGAGGGAAGGCTATGTATTCCTCTCAGAAAATGCACATTAATGCCCAATGACTGTCCTTCAGTCTTGCACTATGCAATTCTGAGAGGTAGAGACTTTTGGCCCAGAAAATTGGGCAATGCAGTCACTGAGCGTACAACCATTGCCAGCATAAATTGCACATTGCCCAATTCCAGTAGCTAGTAGGCTAGTCTTGAGTGCGCATTGTGTAATTTTAGTAGCCAAATAGCCTCCTAGAAGCTCAAACTACATTTTGTGAAGTTCTGATAGCCAATCTCCCGGCCTCCCAGGAAAAATTATACAATCCTTGCTAGTCAATCCCCAAGTATGTTGCATGTCTTTCCTCAAGTTTGCTTTGGTTTTGGATGACAGATTTATTACCGTGCATATCACTATGTTCCAGATCTAGCAGGTGTTCATCCACCTCCTAGTAGTTCAGGATCAATGGCCTCCAAGAGAGTAGGATCAAAGGACACTAATGGAAGTGCAACTGGAGTAGCAGCTGAGCAAGTGTCTACAAGTTTGCCAATCTATGAAGAGACCAAGTTGATTGTAGACAAGGACATCAATTTGAAATGGCAAGGGGTCAATGATGCATTTTCAAGCACATTTGGGGAAGGTCTTGAAGATGGCTAAGTCATTTTGAACATTCACAAGTTTGACTTGTACCGGATTGCATGCAGGTATCTCGTGCTCCGATGCGCAGACATGATAGATCGTTTCGCACACTGATCCCTAGATGATGACATTGAGAAATGTCAGGTGGGATAGATATTTCTACCTTTATGACACAAGATTATGAACAGATGTATCATATGTTGAAGCTCATGATCATCATGGAGATACCCTTCAGCATACCTAGAAAAAATTGCCAACTCTAGAGATATCTTGAAGAACTAGGTGGAGGAGATAGCCAAATTTAGGATGACACCCAACCAGGTCTACAAGATGAGATACTACACAACGCGTATCAGTACTTGGTCTGCATGTTGCTTGTATCACCAAAAGAGCATGAAGACCTTAGAGTTGGGTGATCGTGTTGGACCAACTAGCCAGAAGGAAAAGTATGCAATTGGTCCAACATGTTGGCTCACCAGTTGAAGGAATAGGTAGCAAGAGCTTGACAGCCGCCCAAAGGTCAGTAAGAAGAAATCTACATGTCCACCTACATCTTCAATGCAATCAGTGCCCATCAGTAGTTCTTGGGCTTGAAGTGGGCATGGACATTAACAAAGACCTCTATGAACACTTATTGTAAGATGTTGTCTAAATGCAGCTTCATAGGAGTTATCACACAGCTATCTGATCATTCTGTCACCCCGGTGTACAAGATGATATTTGAACAGGATCCACCCTGCATGTCGAAGGCAGTAATGGAGGCACTGATCGATATAACATATTGGTATGCCTCATTGTCCAGCACCTTCATACAGATGTACAATGCGGAGAATCCTCTGCATGTTCTATCGAAGTTTGCCTTGGACAAACTCATCATGGAGGAAGTATCATATCCCATCCCGGCAGGATTGACAACTAGGTTGCACCAAAAGAAGAAGGAACCTTGGTCTTACTTCCGTTGCAGATTGGGTTATATGAGATACGGAATTTCAAGCACGTGTATGTCGAAGTAGAGGAGATTAATAAATATCCATTCAACACCTGAAGCTACAATTCATATGACCCGCATTGTATTGTAAAAGATCACTGCATGAGAGTACAGTTTTAGTGGTTCCATGGGGCATGTCATTGGGTAGAGAAGGACCCATGGAGATATTGTTATAGCTTCTCCAGGACCAATGAACTGGTCGGCATCGCTTTTGAATGGTTAGCAAACAACATCTGGGGGAGCAGCAGTAGCAACAGTAACAAAGGTCAACTTACCAATGCGCAACAAGGGCAAGAGGAAGATTGTCGACAACATGGATGAGGAACAAAGTTGCAAGTTCTGAGTAGACCCACTTGTGCATAAAGCAAACTTGGTAACAGACGTGAAGAGGAAACAACACGACAAGAGGAATGTGAAAATGCAAAGAGAAAAATGGAGAATGGAGGAAATAGAGAAGGATTTGCATGAGTTGAAGGAGAAACTATGGAAGGAACAAGAGAAGGAAGCACAATAGGAGCATGGACAACAATGGGCACAACATGTAAATACAGATGAAAATACGCCCGTACAAGTAGTTGACTCATTCGAGCAACTAGCCTCAAGGAGATAACGTGAGCCATCATAGGAGCAAGACTTTAATCAAGAGATTGAACAAGCACTTGAGCAATGGATACAAACATGAGGAAATAGGAGTTAGAGAAAGACATCGAGCTCATGCCTCATCACCAAGAGGTTAATCCACCAGCTTCACCAGATCCAAAAGTGGAGTAAGTCCCGAGTGACCAACGAGACACATAGATACTTAGAGACAATCTAGAGGAGGAGATGCACAACATTTTGTTCGATGAGTCCCAGCATAGAGTTGTGCAATCTCATAGAGTGTCGATTACAGATGATCACACATCGCATGCCAGGTCCCTATAATACTAGTGATTCCCCTAGTACTATTGTCATTGTAGCCCTTATTGCTATTGTTGTGCCCCTATTGTCCCCATATTGTTATTATTGTGCCACATACAAGCCAACTATTGTTATTGTTGTGCCCTTATATTATTATTGTTATGTTAGCTTTGATTATATTGTGACCCCTTAGACTCCTATATATAGAAAGGAGGTTTTTTCATTTGTATCATCCAAGAATTTTTCATTTGTGTAGTGTAAGGGAGGTTTCCCCCTCGAAGAGGCTGATTTGTAGGGTGTTGATCTTTCTTTTCTATATTTTTGTGAGCTGGTTTCATAACATTTGCTATGAGAGGTTAGCATTCTAGGGTTTCGCTACTCCAAACAGGTCATCGTGGCCTTTTCTCTATAACATTTTTCTACGATGTTTCAAAAGCTAAAACAAAAACCCATTTGAGCTGAAAGTGTTCTAAACATCGGGTCTGGATTTCAGATCTCTTCTCACTGTATTTTTCAGAGATATGATCTGAGGAAGTTAGGATTTTTGTAGACTCCCAAGTTACATTCCAAACAAGTGACCTTGGGAAAATCGTCATAACATTCTCTCTAAGCATCAGATTGAAATTTAGTAAGAAGCTATAGAAAGACGACTTATTGTAGTTTGTTTTTTATCTTTTGAAGATTTGAAGGTTGAAATAGGGACACGTGGCACGTCGTACAAGTTCTCTCTACTAAAACATTATATAATGAGGTCATCTTGGGAGATTGGGCATAACCCTTTCATGGAGAATCCAATTTTGATCAGACTCATGGCATTGGAAATAGGACTTAGAGGGCTATCTCAAGCTTCTACAAATAGAAAAAAGGTGTTTATTCTTTTTAAAATTTTGCATAAGTTTGGGTTGAAAAATTAGTTTGAATTTCAAAGGGAATAGTGAAGCATAATTATCATTAATTGATGCCCCGAAGAAAGAAAATGAAAACACTTAGTAAGCAAACTGAAAGCTCTATCATGACTCATGAAGAAGAGGAAGAAATGCAACATGATATATCAAAATTATGAGACCAAGTGCAACAAATTTCACTCTCGCAAAACGTAACAGAAGCTAAGATTGATGGTTTAAAGAAAGGTGTGGAAGCTATGATGAATGGCGTGACGGATAATATGAATTGCGTGCAAGTTAATATCGATTGTGTGGAAGCTAATATGGATGGCATGGAAACCAAGATGGATGGCATGGAAGCTAATATGGATGTCATGGAAACCAAGATGGATGGCATGGAAGCTAATATGGATGGTATAGAAGAAAAAGTGAAAGGTGACATGGAATATTTGAAGATAGATTTGACTAAGTTTCTGCAAGAAATTCTTACTAATGGTGAAAGGGTAGTAAAGGAAACTCATGATGAGAAAAAAAGAAATTTTAATCATGATTTCATAGACTATAACATTGGATTGAAGACCCAACATGTTCCAAAGATCAATATGAGGAAGTTTTATGGCAAGGATCTCGTAACATGGATACTACAGATGGAGCAATATTTCGATCTCCATAATGTGCAAAACACAAAAATGGTACACATTGAAACTTTATATTTGGAATCAAATCAGTTTGTATGGTATCGATGGCTTTTCTCTCGTAAACAAATTGTCATTTGTGAAAATTTTTATGAAAGAAATGATAGCACATTATGAGGATACAAAAATCAACACTTTTTTTAGCCATTTGATAAACCTAACAAAAGGGTTCAATGATGGAGCACATTGACGACTTCAAAAAATTGAATATAAGGGTGAAAGATATTTTAGAGGAGCATAGGATTGATGTCTTCATAGGGAGTTTAAAGGATAACATCCAACATGAGATTTAGCTTTGGTAACTTGACTCATTGGAGAAGGCATTCAGGTTGGCAATAAAAATGGGAAGTAAAATTATGGCAACAAGGAAGCCTACCACTCACAAATATAAGGATGGAAGTGTTGATTCCCATAGCCTTCTACAACCTACAAGGTTTACACCCCAACAATTGGAATAACAAAGAGAAAAAGGGCCTTGTTATATTTGTGATAGAAAATACACTAAAGGTCATAAGTGTGATGAGAAGAAATTATTTTACATATATTGTGAAGAGGAGGAAGAAAAGGAACAAGAAACATCAAAAGAAGAGGATATACACTAGGAACAAACCCTAGAGAAAGAAGAAATGAATCCAACCATATCTTGTAATGCATTGGTCGGAATTACCACTTCTCAAACTATCAGGATAGAATGACATATCAAGAAGAAAAAGGTAATAGTGTTGATTGCTTCGGGTAGTACCCATAATTTTATTCATTGTAAGATAGCCACGGAATTGAATTGTTTCTTATATCCGGCACCAGAGTGTCAAGTGATGGTTGCAAGTGTAGGAACCATAAATTACTCTGGAAAGTGCCATAATATCAAGCTTTCCATGGGAAAACATTTATTTAATAGACCAATGATTTCCATTCCAATGGGTGGTGTTGATGTTTTTCTAGGAGTCCAATGGCTACAATCCTTGGGTATAATAGCTTTTAATTTTCAAGAACTTTTCATGAAATTTTCTTCGGAAGGAAAAGAAGTTGAATTAAAAGGTATCGCAAGGAAACTAGGAAAGATAATAAGCTCTAACAGAATGGCAAAGCTTCTAACGAAAGAGCAATGAAGTGTAATTGCACAATTATGTTCACTAGAGGTTCTCAAATCGAAATCATCTATTTCTCTAGATCTCCAAAAAGTCTTGGTCAATCATTCTAAGGTGTTTGAGACTCCCAAAGGTCTCCCACATATTCGTGATCATGATCATGCTATTCATTTGATTCCATGAAGTGTTCTTCCAAACATCATGCCTTACAAATATCCCTATGCCCAAAAGAGTGAAATTGAACATATGGTTGCAAAAATGCTAGAGGCTGGTATCATTCAACCTAGTCAAAGTTCTTTCTCTGCTCCAGTTGTATTGGTACACAAGAAGGATGGAGCATGGTGCATGTGTCCAGATTATATGGAGCTCAACAAGCTCACTATTAAAGATAAATTTTCCATTATAGTCATTGATGAACTACTAGATGAATACATGGATGAATTTACTTCACCAAGCTGGATCTTCGTTCAAGATATCATCAAATAAAAATGAATACTGAAGAGATTCTGAAAACAACATTTAGAACTCATGAGGGTCATTATGAATTTTTGGTCATGCCTTTTGGCCTTACCAATGCACTTTCTACATTTCAAGGTTTGATTAATTCCATTTTCAAACCCTTCCTTAGAAAATTTGTGTTAGTATGTTTTGATGATATACTAATCTATAGAAAGTCTCGTAAGGATAATGTTCAACACGTTGACAGGGTACTCAAACTATTGGAGAAGAAACAATTGTATGTAAAAGTCTCCAAATATTTCTTTGGAGTACAAGAGGTGGAATATCTGGGTCATATTATATCTCATGAAGGTGTTAAGGTAGACCCTAGCAAAATTAAAAACATTAAGGAATGGAAAATCCCAACATCCATAAAGCGTCTACGAGGATTTCTCGGGTTGACAGGGTATTATCGCAAGTTTATTAAGAATTATGGGAGAATAGAAGCACCTCTAACAACATTATTGAAGAAATATGCATTTTTATGGACTCCAGAAGAAATGAATGCCTTGGAACATCTTAAATATGCAATGTGCCAAGCAATGGTCTTAGCTATGTCGGACTTCACAAAAAATTTTATTGTGGAATGTGATACCTCAATAAATGGAATTGGTGTTGTTTTAATTCAAGAAGGAAAACCCCTTGCTTTCGAAATTCATGCAATCAAAGGAAAGTATTTAGACAACACTATTTATGAGAAGGAAATGTTGGCAATACTACATGTACTTAATAAATGGAGATCCTACCTAATGGGAAGACACTTCAAGGTAAAAATGGATCATGATAGTCTTAAATACCTTTTAGAACAAAGATTATCTTCAGAAGAGAAGAAAAAATGGGTCACAAAGATGATGGATTATGACTTTGAAATCACATACAAAAAAGGGAAGAAAAATGTTGTGGCAGATGCACTCTCAAGAAAGGATGAGGATGTGGAAGCATTTCTTTGTGTCATTTCTATTATCCAACCAGATTGGGTAAACGAAGTAAGGGATGAATGGAAGAATGATGAAGAAGTGTGGGCATTCATTCAAACGTTACAACAAGATCCAAGTGCATGTGATACATTTAGGTAGAAAACTTATTTGTTATAGTACAAAGATCGCTTATACCTATGTCAGAATTCCCAACTGAAACAAAAGATTCTTATCGAATTGCACACCTCTCCCTTAGGAAGGAACTCGAGATTTTTAAAAACTTACCATAGGGTTAAGAAGGAATTTTTTTTGGATGGCCTTAAATTTGATATTCAAAATTTTGTGGTGGAATGTTTGATTTTCCAACAAAATAAAGTTGAAACAATTAATACCCTGGGTCTATTAAAACCTTTATCCATTCCAATTCAACGTTGGGAGCAGGTTTCAAGGGATTTTATCGTAGGTTTACCCAAGTTTGAAGGAAAGAGTGTCATCATGGTGGTAGTTGAAAGACTTACCAAGTACGCACACTTTTGTGCATTATCTCATCCATTTAAAGCCAATACAGTTTATACTACATTTATGGAAAGAATTCAAAAGCTACATGGAAACCCAAAGATTATTGTAAGTGATAGAGATCCCATTTTCACAGGAAATTTATAGACATAATTATTTTCTTGTATTGGTACCCAGTTAACTCGTAGCTCATCTTATTGTCCTCAATATGATGGGAAAACTCAGATAGTAAATAAAAATTTGAAAGGATATCTTCATTTCTTTGTATTTGATAAACAAATGCAATGGGTCAAATGGTTGCCTTTGGATGAATGGTTGTATAACACTTCCTTCCATACTACAACAAAAATGACCCCATTTATGGCACTTTATGGATATCGCCCACCATCCATCACATCATACTCAAGAGAAAATTCTAAGGTTCAAGTAGTGGAATAACACATTGAGCATCAACAAAAAGTTCTCTGACTCTTAAAGGATAACCTAACTTTGGCACATAATAGAATGAAACAACAGGCATATCAACATCACAGCAAAAGAAGTTTTGATATAGGTGACTAGGTATTTCTATGGCTACAACCATACAAACAAATCCCCCTCAAGAAAGGTAAGAAGGATAATAAATTATCACCAAAGTATTATGGTCCTTACAAGGTGTTGCAAACGATTGGTACTATGGCATACAAATTGGAGATTCCTACAGCTTCTCGAGTGCAACTTGTTTTCCATGTTTCATGCTTAAATAAGGTTATCGGTGACAAGCTTCGAGTTCAAAAAATATTTCCAAAACTTGATGAGGAAGGAAAAATCACATTGGAACTTGACGCAGTCACAGAGATAAGAACTCGACAGCTGCGAAATCGATCAATTTCAGAGTATCTTGTCAAGTGGAAGAACTTACCCGCTGAAGATTCCACATGGGAGGATGAGAATTTTATACAGAAGCATGTAGAACTACTCAAGCATTGAGGACAACACTTTTTTGAAGGAGAGGGGCATGTTAGGTCACTATAATACTAGTGATTCCCTCATTACTATTGTCATTGTAGCCCTTATTGTTATTGGTGTGCCTCTATTGTCCCCATATTGTTATTATTGTGCCCCATAGAAGCCCACTATTGTTATTATTGTGCCCTTATATTATTATTGTTATGTCATATTTGATTATATTGTGACCCCTTAGACTCTTATATATAGAAAGGAGGCCTTTTCATTTGTATCATCCAATAATTTTTCATTTATGTAAAGTAAAGGAGGTTTCCCCCTCAAAGAGGTTGATTTATAAGGTGTTGGTCTTTATTTTCGATCTTTTTGTGAGCTAATTTCATAACATCTCCTACACAGTTTGAGGAATGAGTGATCGTGTCTAACGTGCACAAACATCCAGTAACATTGCTCGATGCTACCAAAGCATATGCTGAAGCCACTACCTCAAGTGTTCACTTCTTGATAGCTGGGAACGAGCAAATGGCTAAGGAATTACAGACGGACAAGCAGAGAGGAGAATTGGTTATAGCATCTACCCGAGCAGAGTTGAAGAAGGAAATATTGGATGAAGTATTGTCCCTTGGCACGGTCATGTGGGTGTTGTATTCCCAGTTTGGTATCGTGCATAAGGGATTTGTCCATATCAATGGTTGGTAGCAACGATGTGCTAGGAAGCCACGTATCTTATCGAATGTGCATGCTGCTATTGATTACATAAAAACATGGACATTGAGATATAAGGGAGCACCACTACATTTTCTTAAGATGATGAAGCCTAGAGTGGTCGAGCTGGAGGCACACATTTGAAGTTAGATCCAGATCTATGAAGATCTCCCTTAGCTCATCAGTAGTTTATAGGCTTCACATGCACAAGTATTTAGGAGTATGGATGTGGTATGCGCACATGCAATCCCATCTATTGGGACACTCACCTAAGTGAAAACTAAGGCACAAGTCCAACTCGAGCTTGACTCATACTTTGACGAGTTGATATGCATAGCCACCAGCCAAAACTTGTTGATCAGTGCAGACACCATGCACAAGTATGTTCCTGGTCTAGCTGCACTCAAGACAATGATGCACATGTTATCAGATGAGTTGGACATAGGAGCTCGAGTAGTGTACCCAGATTCTATGGACGCAAGAGTTCGTATCTAGAAAGATCTCACCTTAGAGTACATGGATGTCATCGTAGACTACCAAAATTGGCATCATTTTGTTACTGTCGACCAGCATGAGGATGTCGAAGGAGTTGGTCTTCTCACAGTTCTCCAAGTCCTAGTGATGTCTTTCATGGCTTGCTCAAGCCTATTTTGACTGACATGGGTAAATGTGCAGATTGTATGTAATGTCTTCTTAAGTGTAAGTTCAAGTTTCTATAGTTGGATGTAACAATCATAGAGTAGATGAAGAGTCATAAGGTAGATGAATTGTGACAAAGGTGAATGTCAAGGGCCACCCCACCCTTTCCTATATATAGTCCCTCATAACTCATTATAGAGGCTTTTAGTCAGCCAAGATTTCAATAGGAGTATCTTAGAGAGAGCTTGGACTCTATTGTAATGAGCCTTGGCTTCTCCAATGTGATCTAGTATATCTCTTTGGAGGAGTAGGTGGTTGTGACTGTTACATTCTGCTATCGAAACTAGTGGTTAGACATGGATGTATTATATGACTGGAACATACACTTTCTAATATAATAGAGCCAACACGTTCCATGCATATGTTGTATTGTATTCCAGTTATCTTGTTTACTCTAAATGATATATGTGTCAGTTTACTTACACATGCATGTATGGACTAATATGTATAAGTATGTATGAATCTTACTCAAATGTGCTTATTTGTTTAACCATTACTTTGTTTTGCTCTCTAACTTTCTTTCTATTTTTTGATGCTTCTTCGCTCATGTGTTCCATTCCAGGGCATGTGTTATCACAAGTTTCCAAGGGTGAACTCACCCCACTTGTCATGTGTTAGAATTGTTCATGCACCTTCCTTGACTCACCGTAGTTGTCACACCCTTGCTAGAAATAGGAACATCTTACATGGTGCTGTGTGAAACCACGATCAAGTTGATACCGTACGACCCACTACTGGGACTCCTACACCAAACAATCTGAGATCTAATTGGGACTTCTTACCGGGGAGAACCCCTGACATGTTGGTGGGTGCATCATCTTCAATAGGTCCCTATATAATACAGCTATCTTAGGTATACCATGAAGCTTAAAAATTTCCTTCATAAATATATCAACCACTTGTGGCGATTTATCGGCGGATTGCACAATAATAAATGGGAAGCCTATGTTAGTTTATAAACTATTTCCATAATGGGGTCATGTTGTTTCCGTGTCCAAGGAAATCTAGTGATGAAGTCCAAGGAGATCACCTCCCACTTATACTTTGGTTTTAGCAAGGGGTTTAACAGTCCAACTGGGTGCTAATGTTTTATCTTCACTTGCTAACATTCTTGGCACCTAGCCAATTATTCAACAACTTCATTTTTCATTTCGAGTGAAAAGAACTATCTTTTAAGAGTTGTAATCATTTTTTGGTACCCTATATGACCTGCAAAAGGTTTTTTATGGTGTTTATCCATTATCAATTGCTTGATTTTTTCTTGATTGGGTATATAAAGTCCATTTTTATATGTTAACAACCCATTTTTACTGGTTTCATAATCATGCCTATATCTAGATCATATTTATTTGTCATATATTCACATATTTTCTTATAATTTTGATTTGTTAATGTTACCTCTTTAACCTATTCCAACATATTTGCTTTAGTTTGACTTTCAAAAATCTCATAGACTTGTTTGAAACTTCGACTTAAGGCATTTTCTACCTTATTCTCCTTTCCCTTTATGTGTTTAATGTCGATCATATTTTCTTAGGAACGTCATCCACCTAGATTGCATCATGTTCATATTGGGTTGGATAAAATATTATTTTAGAATTACATGGTCAGTAATTAAAGTGAATTTCTTTCCAATCAAGTAACGCCCCCACATATTGAGGGTGTGAATTATAGATGTAAACTCTAAGTCATAAACTGTATAATTTTCCTCATGTTCCTTTAACTTTCAAGGCTGAAAAGCCACAATATGCCCCTTTCTCATAAGCACACCTCCTAATCCTTCTGGGCACGTGTCTGTACACGCTTTAAAGTCTCTTTTCATATGTCCTGTTTTGAGTACTTGGGAAACAATGAGTAAGTATTTCAGCTTCAAAGGTTTCCTTATATTGTCAAGTCCATACAAATTTTACACCTTTCTTCTTTAAGTAGGTTATAGGATACACCATCTTGGAAAACCCCTCTATAAACTTCCAGTAGTAACCAGTTATTCCCATAAATGATCTTATATTATCCATGAATTCTGATAATGTCTAGTCAGGAATAACATTCACTTTCTTGGGATGCACACTATCCCTTCTTTTGAAATTATGCGGCAAAGATGTTGTATTTGGTCTAGAAAAAACTCACATTTGTTGAATTATGCATATAGTTGGTGTTCCCACAATGTTAATAGATTGAATTTCCAAATCTTATTTTTGTTATTCCAACATCTTGGAATATATTAATATATCATCTATGAAATTTAACATAAACTTATTTAAAATCTATTGAACACACTATCCATTAAGAATATGAAAGTGGCAGGTGCCTTTGTGATCCCAAAGGGTAACACTACAAATTCGTAGTGTCCATAACAAGTTTAAAATGTTTTCTTTAGTATGTATTCCTCTCTAATCCTCAGCTAGTGATATCTAAATCCGAAGTTTATCTTGGAGAATGCAATTTCCCCCTTAAATTGATCAAGGAGATCATCAATACATGGTGGGGATATTTAGTTTTTACCATTAACTTGTTTATTTGGTGATAGTCAATGCACATATTGAATGTTCCATCTTTCTTCTTAAAGAAGAAGGACTAGTGCACCCCATGCAAACACGTTGGGCCTAATATACCCTTTACTCAACAATTCTTGCAAGTGAATTTTCAATTCCATGAATTCTGGTACAGTCATCTGGCAAGGGGCTTTGGATACTAGTGTTGCTCCTAGTGCCAGTTTTATGGAGAAATCTATTTCCCTTTTTGGGGGAAATCTAAGAATCTCATATGGGAAAACAACTTCATAATTTCACACTACCTCGAATTCCTCTAATGATTTAAGCAACTTGTTTGAAGAGTGATTTTCTACTTTAATAAAAAAGAGTTGGCATCCTTTCCTTGCCTTTGTCTTCAATTATAATGTTGATATTTGACCTATTGAAATAGACCTAGGTATACCTCTTAAACTTTGGTTTCACCTGTCTGTAATGCAAGTACCTATTTTCTTAAGTCAATTGATAATTAATCTATGGCTCTCTAGCCAATCCAATCCTATTAAGACATTGTAAGAGTATAGTGGAAATATATTTAAATGTATTGTGTTATGTCTACCATTTAACACAATTGGGAAGATGTTACCCATATAGTGACCATTCCTTTCATACCCGTAGCCAACTGAACCAACCAGGGATTTTTGTATTTTCCAACCATGAATTAATATTTTTCTATAAATTTAGGGCTATCATAACTTAGGATGTAACCAATATTAATTTATACAGAAACATTTTGGTCAAGGATAGTATTTTCTATTTCCACCATGTTGGATTGGTGCTCTGTTTGACACTCTTCCAAAACATCACTAATGTGCAAAATGTTTCTAGATACATTGTTGGAAATGGAGGCCTCTTGGACATTCTAAATGTGTTGTACTAGTTTTGTATTGTAGGGACAATTTCATAAAAGGTATGGTTCACCACAATCCTAGCACTTCAAAGGCTCCCAATTTTTCCTGTTAAGTGCCTTTTTAGGTTCAGTTTGTTTGGACGCAATCTGGGTCTACATTTCCAACTTCTAGGACTTATTGTTATTCTTTTTAAAGCTATGATTCTATCCTCCCTTGCCACCTTGCTTAAATTGTCCACATTTTCCTCCCTTACCACTTTACATTGCTCATTCTTTGCTTTTATTAATCTAGGACTTCGAGTTATTTATTTTATGTTTGGCTTGTTGGTATAAAATTCTTTCTTTTTGAATAACCTCATCCATAGTCTTAGGATTATCATATTTAATCTACTTCTTGAAGGAGAGCAGAAGACAACTTATGAACCACTAAATTTTTATTTTTTCTTCTTTTATGTAAGGTGTAATATCCCTTCCCTTAACAATAAATAATAAATAATAAATAATATAAATAATAAATAATACACATAATAATAATAAATAATAATAAATAAAATCATTTATAAATAAATAATAAAAATAAAAATAGTAATAACCATACTAAAGCTCTAAATAAGAATAAATATAAATAAAACAAGAAAACTATAAAAAAAAAACAAGAAAGCTAACAATCAAAAGAAAAGTAAAGAATAAACCAAGAAAGCTAAAAATCAAAAGAAAGGTGCATGTAGACACATGGAGTGTGTGCATGTGGTTCCCCTTCCAATATTTGTTCCATTTAATAGATGGTGAGGAAGATGAGAGGCATTCCTGCATTCCATCATTCCAAGTTTCTATCTTTCATGCTCTTGGGAGAATGGTGTTCTAAGACATAGGAGTCACTGGTAGTAGTACATTTATTGAGGGCTCGGAGGTGGCTAGTTGTAGAAAATCTTTGCACAATCAAGCCTACAGTTGGGTGGAGAGTCATCCCCAAAACCTTGTTGCAGTAAGCCTACTTCTACCACAGGTAAGCACTATTCATAGTTTGAATTTAGTTTATTAATTACATGTTTATTTGGCTAGGTAAGTGCCACTTTGATTTAAATTTAATGTTAATTAGAAAGTTAATTAGATATTTATTTTGGGGGTGTTACATATAGTATCAGAGCAGGGTTCAACCCTTAGGGCCTATGGTCATCTTAAAAAAAAAAAAAATTGTTGGGATTTTTTTTTTTACTTGAATTGTTTAGAAGGTAATACAGGATGCTTACTTCCAAGAGGCCACATATTTATTACAAGCCAAGTCAACAGCCTGATTGTTTTCTGCAAATTTTGATGTTTACAGCTTCTGTTGATTTATTTGATTTTTGTTGTTATTTAAATGTAATACGCCAGCATGGTGTTCTGCATGCCGGTTTTGGAGTATAGGACTAATTCACAGAATTGGATTAAAATAGTACTCATATGAACTGTTTTTTTTTTTGGCTTTTAGTTGGATGACCAAGTTTTATGACTTAATATTTTTTTAAGCTTTTATCAAATCTCCTTTCTTGTTAATTTGCTGCAATCTCTTCGTATGTTGTTTTTATTGCGTCTGTTTTGTTTCCTTGAAATTGCGGGTTTATTTTATTTTGTTTTCAAGGGGATGTCTCAAATTTTTGGTATTTTCTATTTTGTTCGGGTTTCCTATACATGATAGCTTAGACGAAACAAAGTTTCTCCATATCCGTTATAATCCAAGCTTCAAATTAAAAATATCGGGATTATATTTATACAAAATGGATGAAATCGGAATATGGAAATTTGGTAATTTAGCACGGGACTGCTGATTTGCTTTGTTTTAATTTTTGGGGCTAGGACTTTGTTTGTTGTTCTCAGTTAAGAATAATATTTATTTACCCATCGGGATTGCTCTTGCAATTTTGTTCATTATATATTTTTTAAAGGTTTCATAAAATCTCCCAAAAATGGGTCGAAAGAATGCTTCGTAGTTTGCATATGGTTGGAAGATTATCTAAATGAAGGGTTTGCGTTTGACTAGAAGATTACTTAAATTAAGGCATCTACTTGTTGAATCTGTCCTGGTAGCTGAAACTTGGAGATTTTATATGGTGATTATTCTGATCTCTTTCTACTTCTCCATCGTAATGAGAAGTCTGCCTGATCCCCTAGTGCAACGCCGAGGTTCGTTACCAGAGGTAGCTAAAAATGAGGTTATTCGGTTATGAAATTCATGGTGCCCGTGGAGTTAAAGAAATATGGCCATATGCCCTTGACACTACCCTTTCCATAAAACCATTATATATAATGACTTTCAAGGTCCGACTCAGAATAGCTATCATAATGAATTGACCAGAGCAGTAGCTACATTGTGATCGTAGAGTTCACCGTCCAGGCAGGCTAAATGTAGACTTTTTCTCTACCTGCTGCCCAAATCGACTTCCGTTGACGTGTTAATCCAAAAAATTGACTATGGGTCTCTTTTTCCAGTTTGGGATCACTTGTTTTAAATTTGTTGAAAGATATTTTAATTAATTTTAATTCGATATTTAGCCTCTAAAGTTCGTCCTTGACCCAGTTTGTGTTTAACTTGTCGAGAGAGGACCCCATGGATGGCTGACTACTGGCCTGCAAGTCGAAGGGAGAGGAAGCAAGTGGAATTTTTCTTTGTGGAGTGTGCCATTGTATCTGACCATATATATTGAAATTTTTTGTGTGCATATTTGGGCTGTTACACATATTTGGGGTGTTACATATTTGGATTGTTAGATGTATACTTTTGTATTTCATTTTTTTTCAAATACAGGTTTATAACTTATTGGGTATAAGATCTCTATCCATTCCTGGCTTGCTACCATGAATGAGGTCTACCCTTGGCTGGAAGAATGGAGGCGTACCTTTTGTTGGAAGAACGCAGATGACTTACAACCAGTCAACGATCAAAACAATATACGATATGCAAACAATCAAAATGATATGTGATTTATCTCGCTTGAATATGTGAAGTATCAAGTCGATATGCATATTGTCGATGGCTCCATAGGATATTTTAATTATCGATGCTACCATGGCTCTATTGTATATGCAAATTATCTCGCAAATTGAAATCCCCTTGCTGCTAATGGCAACAAGGATTTGAGTTGTGCAAGCTCTGAAAATATTGGGAGTGTTTGAGGGGGGTCGACAGGCGAAGCCATAGGTCACGTGAATGGGGAATGGCAATGGCCAGAAATCCAAGATGGCCCAAGAGAGAAATATGGAGAAGATAAAGTGCGCTAGAGGTAGTCAACTTGAAACAAACAAGAAAGCAATGACCATTTAGGTGTGTTTCTTTTGTTTCCCGAAGCTCTTATATGGAGATTTTGGTGGGATGTTGCCACGTTTTGTTTTTGATGTTATATATACTCTTAGATGAAGATGAAGTTAATCAAAGGGCAGATGGAATTAATCTTGTACACAATGAACTGATGAAGAGTTATATTAAGTTTTATTTCATCTTTCATAACAACAGACGAGTATGGTTTTTTTAATGGGTATAGTTTCCGAAAATCTTTTAGCCTGCATATTGGGGTTTTGATAGAGTTTTAGACTCTGCAATTTTAGTTTATAAGGAAAATATTTTAACCTCCACATAACGATATGGATGAAATAGCATTAAATCACTATTGAGTAATGATTATTTGGAGAATTTTTTATTTTTTTTCCAATAATTATATCTATAGGAATGTAAATTTGTTAGAATTATAGAGGGAGATTGTTATTTAAGGCTAGTCAAGAAGTTTGGAATTAGCATTCGAGAGAAGCAAGGCATGACAATTCCAATGCCAATATCACTGTTGCCGAAAAATATCCAAACAACTTAGTGCAGATGGTTCAAAGAAGCATTGATAAGAGCGCAAGGGGTAGAGAGCAACATAAAGTGCTTGACAAACTATGTGCTTGGACCCACAAGTCATATAGTAGTTCTGATTGGACTTACAAGCCATTTTCGACATTGCGATCTAACAATGTGTGCTGTAGATAGGACTAGTGGACGTCACAATACAACCATTACCTCAAATGAAGTGCATATCTGTTCAAAGTCCAAGCACTGAAAGAATTCAAAGCGCTAAAAACATTATAGCTAAAATGTATTGTAGCCAAGATTTGTTTAGAGTTTCCTTGTTCTATTTCAATCCTTATCTTGTAATTAATAAGTATAAAACCTGGTAGTTATTAAATCTTTGTTAAGGATTTGGTATGGTGTTGCCTTTGAGGGTGCGGTTGCAGGCGGGCCATCTTATTAATCAAATGACTTTATTTTGTGTTTTGAGGAGGGATAACCTTCCCGATCATCCGATCCAGTTTTGGGTCGGGTGACGGTGTCTCTTATTTATGGTGTGGAATATTTCTTAGGTTGTCTGATTTCTTAAATAAATTTGTTTAACGATTTATTTTGTTAAAAGCAGTCCATTTAATTTTTATAACATCTTTCTTCTAACATAAGTGATGATTGCTTAAACGGATACTTCAAATATTTCACTCTACAACATAGAATTTCAATTTATCCTAGCACATAAAAATCATGAGTCTGTAGAATTAATATTGGTGTGACATATAATTTCAAAAGTCATGGCGAATAAATTTTCTTTCAAGAATTCAAGTACCTTCTTAAAACAATAATGCCACCAACATTCTTAAGCTTTACTCATTTAAATTTTGATTTTATATCTTGTTTCTTATTTTATACTTCTTCAGTGATGAATCTTCATACAGTGTTTGGTTACATTATTCCAGTGGTGTTTTTATTTCCCATACGAGGTCTCTATATCAACCTTCTTTTCTTTTTACAGTTCATCAACTTTCTTTTCATTACATTTCGATAACTGATCTGGCTTTGGTAGACTGATATACTTTTAAACTAGCTATAGCCAGCTTATTTCTTTAGAATCATTATAATAGTCTCATATTAAATTATGGAAGTGAGACCTAAAATTCCAAGGGTATCACCATTGATTTTGGAAGACCAACTGTAAGTGTTTTGCTGGTATAAGTTAAAGTTTGGTGCATTCATTATTTTCTCATTAGTTTTCTCATACATCATTATAGATAGTAGATTGATATTTGCATTAGTATTGGAATGAGACTCCTTTCTTATTTCTTCTTTGGTTTGGACACTGGTCCTTTCCTCTATGGTTCTCTACTCTCATTAGAATCTCATTACATGGTAAAACCACTAATAGAAATCTAATTTTCTTGAGTTGTTTGTGCTTGCATCCTCTTACCATTTTCTAAACGCTATTTCATAAAATTAAAAGTGCTATAATCATCTACAACGGTAAACGCGTGACATAGCTCTCTCCATTACAACCATATAACAAAGCGCAATTCTAAATGAGTCACATAATTAAAGATATAGTTTTATTATGACTCGTTGATTCATAGGAAAAGTATATAATCTTATAATCTTGATGGCGATAATCTACCCATAATTGACGATGTATAATTCTCTGAAAGATCGCACTATTGATATGGTATACTGACTTGTTTTTTTGTAACAAATCTTTAATGTTGGTGTAATTACTGACCACTGGCTCATTTTCCAACATAGTTTACATAGCACTTGAAGTATTTGGATAATTGAAGTTGAAATTTGTCGCCAATTAAGGTGCTCTAAAATAGTGAAAAATGTTCCAATTCACAATGGATAAACTCTAATATCTTATTACATTTCGCTGGTCATTGTTCTTGCATCTGTTCATTATTTTATTGTTCAATCTAATCTTAAAACACAGAGATAACATTCCTTGAATGTTGATCATACTATTCACTTATTTGGGTTCGATTGTTGTTCTCATTGTCCTTAGTGATAGCAGTTCCTTGGCATTTCACACAATTCTCTTAATATGATCTAATAAAGCATTGCAAGAAGTCCCCTTCATTCTTGAGTGAATTAGTTGGGTTTTCAGCATATATATATATATATATATAAACTAGAGGATGGTATATTTTAGTCTCAGTGACAAATCGTACAGATTTGGATTTCAGTTTAGATGATGAGTATAATTGCATATAGTTGATAAAGTTGTCTAAGGAGAAATGGAAAGGAGACAATTGCAATTTTTTAAAAAGGATGATAACTCATATGATTGTGGCCAACTTGGATCAGATGCTTAAGGTGGTAGCGAAGAAGAGACAACCCATTTTAGAACATAATGGGAGAGTTTGGTATAATCATAACTTGGTACTCTAAACATATCACTGTAAGAGGATGATGCATGTAAAGAATAAAATATTGACAATCAACTAGTGGAGTCGAAAAATTATGGAGGTCATTTTTAGGAATCTGTAAGGTATGATAAAATAGAATGATTGGAGAAGATAAGTTGTGTGCATAACAACATCTATAACAATGGGAGAGCCACATTGTAAAGTTCTTTATAGGTGACAAACTATATGAATGAATTATGGATAATAAGACGTATGATCAGGGAATTTTATAAGTAGATTACATTTGGTAGCTATCTTAATGAATTTATTACCCAAGTTGGAAAATAGTAACAACATTTCCAAGGTATATCAGTGCTATAGGAGAGGAGGAGAAGAAACCACAATGACTGGAGGTGAGAAATTAAAGTCAATTTAATTAAATAGAATGAAGTGAAGAAACATCCATTTTTTGAAGCTAGTAGACATGGAATAGTAGGAAATCAAGAGAGGGAGAAAACTAAAAATATATCTATGAATATTAGGTAGGAGATGAAGGGATGTTCTATCAAGATGAAAGTTCTTTTAAAGGGATTAATGAGTGGAGTGAGAAACATGATTGGTAATGGTCATGATCTACATATTTTAAAAATGTGAAGGTGTGAAGTTGCATGATGACCAAGTGATAATAAACGAGGAAGATATAGGGAGGAATGTTGCTAGAAATTTTATAAGGATACCTTGAGAAGGATTGTGTACATAATGGAAAAAGAAGAGAAAGTCAATTAATAGAGGTTGACTAATTTTCACTCATCGTTTCATGAGTAGGACTTCACATAAAGCTAAAAGAGGTTGTTTCCACATAACACCTCACATTGAAATTTTTCATGGACAATGATGGTAGTCATGTTTCCAACTATTTCAAAATCTAAAATAATGATACTATTTAATAAGAAAGACTCTTTTATGATAAGCAATCAAATGGTATTGAGATATGAATTTGACAAACTCAAAAAGATAAGAAAATATTTATGTGGATGAAGTGCTAATTGTTAAAAAGGTAAACATGGATTAACAAATCCCCATGCAAGTAAATTAAGCATGATATAAAATTAAATCATGATGAAATAATGTTTATATGCAATTGCATATAGCGTTATTGGAATTAGTAAGCCAAAGGGTAAATGGATGTAAATCAAGGAATTTTAATTTTGAATAGATGATGATGGAATAACTGGTAAAATATCTTAAACAATGAATTTCACCAGAATTTCCTTGGGGAAGGAAGAATATATAACAAGAGATTAAGACCCAAGATGATGAGGCTCATGTGAAATTTAACGATGATTATACTGTTGGTGTAAATGATCAACTACCTAGTATAAAGAAGTGGAAATGATTATTGAAAAGTAATTGACAACTTGATGAAAACATATTGATGATGTTTCATGATATCATGGGAGGAGGATAATGATGCACATATGGTTCTTATAGTGTTAATGTATCCATACGATAATAGCGATATGTGTAAGTCAAGGTATATTGACATATTCATTTATTACGTGATGATAAGTATTGAATACTTATGAGGGATATGATATGCATAATGTTGCATAAGAGTTATGATGTTGTAATATGAGGTTTATTGACATGTGATTCATTTATGTGAAGTTATGATATGTCTTTGACGCAAATACGTTGATGATATAACATACGATGGTATTTCATAAGGTAAAGCATGCAATAGTTGCATAGAAATTTATGATATGCATGAGCATGTAGTTCGTTATTAGTCATAATGTTGCCATTAACTTTGATGAATGTTCTCATGATGACATGCAAGACTTGGCATGTGGATTATTTCCTATGATACTATGATGGTATGGTTAATGCATTGGTTGCATGTTGGGGTGTGATGATTCACAGGACTCCACAAATGGGCCGAGAGGGCTGGTTTATTTGATGATCTCATGCGATCCCATACACACGATGGAGAATAAGTAACACCATATGGGTGGGGACAAAACTCAATCAATACTACATATGTGAGTGGTTCCTTTGTCTTGTGTATAGCTCTTAATGGATAGCTCTTGAGGAGCTATGGGACCATCTTAAGGAGGCCAAGTGCCTGATGTTCTAGGCTAGGTGCCTGTTATTGGATTGGGATGCTGAAGTCTGGAAGGGATGTAAAGGACTACGATGCTTGGGGTTGTGCGCCTTAGTAGTTGTGGAGGAAGTGGGCCAGCCTTGCAAGATGCCTAGGGTCATTGAGTACTAGACTGGATGCCTGCCTTGGGGCAGATGAGGCCTGAGTCAGGCATGAGCCTTGGAGCCAACCTTGGACAAGGATACAGACCGTGTCACGCTTATGCCTGGTGCCAAAAGTGGGAAAAAGGACAAAGATTCCTTGATATTTCCAGGGTGTTGGGGACTTTCAATGCCTGCTAGTTATACTAGATCAGCAGAGGGTGTTGGCAACATGAAGTAAATAAAATAATAAATAATAATAGATAAATCACTTAATAATAAATAATAATAAATCATAAATCATAAATTTTAAATTTTAAATAATAAATGATATTAAAAATAAATAAAATAAAAATAGTAATAACCATACTAAAGCTCTAAATAAGAATAAATAGAAATAAAACAAGAAAACTATAAAAAAAAACAAGAAAGCTAAAAATCAAAAGAAAGTCGTATGTAGACACATGGAGTGTGTGCATGTGGTTCCCCTTCCAATATATGTTCTATTTAATAGATGGTGAGGAAGATGAGAGGCATTCCTACATTCCATCATTCCAAGATTCTATCTTTCATTCTCTTGGGAGAATGGTGTTCTACGACATAGGAGTCACTGGCAGTAGTACGTTGATTGAGGGCTCGGGGGTGGCCAGTTGTAGTAAATATTTGCGCAATTGAGCCTACGTGTTACCGGGAATTTTGTTACTAGGAATAGTGTCCACTCGGATGCTACTATTCCCACTAAGACTGGTAGCTATCTTAGAAACAAACAAGTAAAGTCTACTTTCACTTTCCTTTATGAAAATAGATAAGAGTGGAACGAAGGAGACCAACCTTAGTCTTGTGCTTGATTTCCTTGTTTGATTCCTCTCCTTCTTGATAGAGCTTTGCTGCTTCTTCTTCATCTACCCAGCTTCAAAGAGCACCTATGGAATCACAGCAACATACTACTATCGAAGAACAAATATCTATATTCATAAATAACACAGGACCAGATATGTGCTAACCATACAAATGCATATATAAGCAAACATACAAGAATATGGAGGAAAACTTGAATAGCTTTATTAAGATCAAAAGTAGCAAGAGGATTACAACCATATGTTCTGACCCAGCATTATCCTCCAGCAAGAAAGCCCTTCTTCACCTCAAGTAAAGCTTATATCACCCAACACTATGAAGTTGCACCAGAAAACCAACAACACTTCTCTACAAGATACAAGATTCCAGCCTTTTGATCTCTGTGATGAGGGATCCATATATAGATGATTGTAGGGGGGTGAGTCATCTTTTGGGGTCTTGATTAGTGTCCTCTCTCTGATAGTTCCTGATTCCACTTGGAGAATGATGATCTCTTACTCATCCGTGGTCGAAAACAGAGAGACAAGTGTCAGAGGGGAAGCTTCTAGAAGATTCCATGATCTTCCACCTCACATTTTGTCCCTGCCATTTCTCCATTCCTAACCATCGCACCCTACAGAGGGGCCATTCATTGTGCATCGCACCTTGTACACTGGGAAAGTGATATGCATCACACCCTTTGCACTAGGTTTTCAGTATGGTCCAGTTTTCACCATTTCTGAGCAGTTGTTAGTGGAGAACTTCTGGGAGATGATGTAATCTACTGACCTTGTTCCTTTAGGCAGTGAAGAAACACTTTTAGGGACTTAGGAGCCCTCAGTTTATGGACATCTATGATTTGGGTTGAAGTGCCCAAAAATTTCTATCACAGTGGCCCCCTAAAGCATGAGGTCGTTAATCTTTTTGATGTCGGGTGAAATGCTTTACCATGAGGATCCAAAGTTTTTTTCGAGATGGGAGGCGACCTGTAATAAGATTCAATACAATACATTATCTTTACAACATTTTTTCATGATCTAGCTGAGGCGGGCATTCCCATTATCAACTTTATAAATTCATTTTCATGTACATAGGATAGACAATCGTTTGTGTGGCAGACTGATGATTCGGACTCATCATCCTTTGATTTGGATGATCATCTGTTCGGAAATGATGTACATTTGATGTCTTTATATTCCTGAATATATCGCAGCCCGGATGGATGAAACTAGATCTAGGGTCTTCAAAACTCGTTCAATATTCACTCGAAGTACAAGTCGATCCATGTGAAAAATGTTATGGAGTCGAACATGGAAAGACATCACCTGATTACCAGCCAATGATGTAAGTTGTTAACATGCGCGAGAGGAATCACCAATAATGACAATGACCCTCAAGGTACTACAGTACAATTCACGTGGTGTGAAAAGGGATTTGGTGTTGAACACCACACAAAATCTCTTGGTCGAAGGCCATTAATGTAAACATGTCGCCGAAAGTGAGAAACTTGCCATTGAGGCATGCAAGCTTCAAAGTACTGAAAGGGTTGTCCCTAGGTAAACTTCTTGGATAATGAGCTGATGTCGACAAGAAGTGACCCGTCATAGGAGGGCCTTAATGAATCCCACATCTACAACACAGAATGAAGCAAATGATTTTGGAGGTGAAAACGATCTGACGATACAGGGTTCAGGGTGGCGGTCATGAAAGAATGGAGCATGAATGTATTGCAGTGGGTGAGACACAGGCAAATTGTTTGAATGACTTCTCTTGAACATATCGGCGACACTGACGATGGATTGGTAGCGTTAACCCCGAAGATGGATGGTGTGATAGACTAATGGTGATGACCAGTGAACGGAACAACCCAACCCGGCTTGGATGCTGAAGGAAAGTGTCATGTTCAAGAGCGACTTGCTACCAATAAAGCTTTTTCAAGTTTTCTTCCCAATTTTCCCGAGTCATTGCTGACCAGTACCTCTTTATTTTTTTCAAGCTTAAGGAGGATAACATATGCTTGTTCTATAATTCGCCCTTCGAGTGAACCTGTTGCTATATTTTAGCGAGCCTAGTGACAGTGAAACTCGTTCTCGTCCATTTGGACGAGTTTGTCGCTATTCGGTTTTAACTAGTTTAACGAAAAAGATAACTCGGTCCTTTTCAATTTTTAGAGAGTCTGATAGGGACAGAAAGGAGACTCCAAAGATTCTTTTTCGTCATATAATCCCTTAAGTCCGAAAAAGCGTAAAATAATACGAAAGGGATGAATTTTCGATAGTTTTAACGAGCCAAACAAGACAAGCGCTCGTTCTTTTTGTGTAATAATCCCTCAGGTCCAAAAATATTAAAATATAGAGGAGGGATGGCACTTTTGATGAATTTAACGAGCCGAAGAGGCCAATCGATCAGTAATATTTTCATATTTTACGAGTTAGTTGAAAAGAGCTTAAAGGAGACTCGTTTTCGAGGAACGAGTGATGATTTCGGGTAGCAGCTGATTCCAGGTAAGGTTTGGAATTTTCCAATCATGGCAGTGTCACAAGGATGGCTAATAGAATCACTCTTTGCAGATGTTCCTCGAAAGGGTAAACAATCATATGGAGGTGAATGATCGGCTAAAAACAGAGTGGAGGTGATGGTGAGAACACAACCAAGGCTCAAAAGCTGGCGATAAGGAATTCAGAATGGTTATTTACTAGTTCATTTTTTAATGAGCTTAAACTCTAGGGTAAACATTTGCTCATGACTTATTTTTATTTTCTAACGAGCTTGAACTATGCGCTAAAACTGCTCATGGCGGGTTTATTTTTTAATGAGCTTGAACCCTGCGGTAACACTGCTCGCCAGTCGTATAATAAGGATGTCTCATTCAAGATGCCATTTTTTATGGGGCTTGCACCTTTTGGAAGCTTTTCCCCAGAGCCTGTTGTATGCAAGCTAGGAATGACCAACTACGTCCCTCTATTCAACTACTAAGATCACTACCAAGGCTAGGTAGGAAAATTTTACCTTTACTTTGTCGGTGCCTAGGTGGCCCCTGCAAAGATGAATGGTTTCGGCCACTCACCCGACCTAGGCAGTTGAAGTCAACGGAATCATAGAGCTACATTAGTTGGCCGTTTCTCACTTGCTTACGAGAGGTTTGCATGCCCCCAGGTATAGCGAAAAATTCCTAGGTTACCATGAAAGTTCTATCTGTGTAGCAGATAAAATGCTTCCTTGGTGATGTCTACCGAAATAGACAAAGGTGAGTGGCGTAGAGTTACTCCACTCACATAAATTTAACGAAGGTATCTTATTCTAGCCTAATCCCATTTTCCTGTGAGGACGAGTGTGTTAGACTAGTCATATATCCTCCGTGGAAACCTACTCTATACCCAAGGTTTTCCTACCGAAACAGACCAGGGTGCATGCCCCCTGGGTTTTAGTCATATCCTCTTGAGTCACGCGCGCTCATCAGGTGGACGGACTGGAGATCGATGAGACATTCCTTGCGTGAAAAGACTATTTAGGGATGGCATTTGACTATTTGCGATGTGTGAACCGGGGAATGACATTTGGTCTACGAGCTTGACCATTCTGCCTTCGTGCGGAAAACACATTACTCTAAAGAGTGAGGAGACGACGGCTCCCATGTAATAAATATAGTCACGTTCAAGGAGTAGATTATAATCCAAGGGTCCTTAAACTACCATCATGTTCATGTGAACGTTTTTCCTTCTCAAAGTAATGGGCGCATTTGGAAGGATCCCTAGTGGTCGACTGGTTCCTTTGTCAAAGCCTGTCAGATTTCTCATTTCAGGCAAAAGCGATGGCGAACCAAGCGCTTTCCAAGCAGTTGAGGAAAGGATACTCACAGAAGCCCCTTCATTGATGATGGTACCAGCCATGACCATTCTATAAGCTTGTACAATGATTCGAAATGGTACACTAGCTGGTAAACGGGGTCTGCCTAGTAGATTCCAGTCGAAAGAAACAACTAGGTTGCTTGGTGGTGGGACCGAACAGACGGCCGGGTATGACTCTGATGAACTTCCTTCCTACAATAAAGGAATGGGTGGACTGCCCCCAAGTTCATAGGAGTCTGTGTTTATGAAAAGAATTTGAATGGCATCGTTCTCTTTCTCTTCAGTGACGGTATCATTCGAAGATGAACACTCTGAAGGCAAAACCGGGTCAACTGCCATCTCGACCTTTTGACTTTCATCTGGTATGGATTTAGAGGGATCATTTTCAATGATAGACACTTCGGCCGACCACAATGATGGGCCAGCCAGATTTTCAACTAGTGGTGGACTTGGCAAGAGTTTTTTATATCCAGGAGGGAGCCGTAGCGGTGAAGTAGGACGATCATCCAAAACTCTTTTAGCTTTTTCAAGGAAGGGACAACGATGGATGGCGTGATTGCCTTCACACAATTTACAAGGAAATCTAGGATTCCTTTTTTTTCCAGGTGCTTCACTTTCACTGGTTGATGGTGTGCATTCAACATGATCATCAGAGGTTGACGACACCGGATTGTGCAAATGAGGAGACCAGTCCCTTAGGATCTGTGGGATGCAGGGACAATCTTGGTGATAGTGGTCTCCATTGTAAATGACACAAGGAGATTTAGGTTTAGATGGTGCGGTGTGAGGATTTTCACTAGATGACGCTTGGTTGCCCCATTTCGATTTTGGTTCCTTTTTCTCTTTCTGCTTCTTCTTCTTCTCAGTTACTTGATTTTTAGCTTTATCAGCTTTATCAAGCGAAGAGGAAGGAGGAGAGGGAGAATCAGACGAAGTATAAGGTTGGTGGGCAACTTTAGTATAATCTAGTTGCTGACTTAATTGTTCAAGAATTACGGTATTCTGAATGATAGAGGTAGAGAAGATCCAGACAGGCAAACCAATCATCAACCCTGGAAGTGACAATGTGGCCATATGGGGCGCACCAACATCTCCCCAAGAGGAGAAGGGACTAGGATTTCTGCCAAGGGGAAATCCTTGGTTGGTAGACTCCATTTTTCTCAACCTAAAGACCAACGAGGGAATTTGTGATGTTATTCCGATTAAAATAAATTTTAGACGCTTTGACACAACTTGTTTTTTCAATTTTAAAGAGTCGAGAAAAAATAAAAGACGACTCTATTCACCTTCGATTTTTAGTGAGCCTGAAGTGACAAGTGCTCAGAGGACCTTTTATTTTAAGGCGTCTTAAAAGGAGCAAAATAGACTTCTCTGGAAATCTAGGCAGAGGGGATTACCAAACCAATCACAAAACTGCAAAATAATTTTTACGGTACGATAGTCAATCTTCCTGAATGTTGTGTTCAGTGCATTGCGATTGATAGGGTGGTAGACACGGCTTCTTAAAGATAAAGGATGCAACCTATTGTGGTCTCCCAATATATACTCGACGGTACGTGGGAGCACAAGTCCGTACTGGAACTTGCCATCTTAGAGTGGAGGAATCACCCAACCAACAATGAAAACAACAATTACCAAGTTTTACAACGCCGGAATACGTCTCTAGCCTAGACCTCTAGATGTTGTGCGTTAGGTTCCAAAGCGTTGTTAGATTCATTAAATTTATTTTAAGTTGATCTTGCTTAAA
>APFE030406993.1:0-26265 GCA_000404065.3 Pinus taeda | reverse complement strand
TCTTATTATCTTTCCCTTTAATATATTGTCTATTAAAAATATATGCTACATATTAAAATATATTAAATTCTTAGAAACTTAATCTTTCTTATAAATATGAAATATTTGATATGACAAACATAAAATTTTATGTAAAAAAATTAAAAAATATATTGTGTATTAAAATATATTGAATTCTTCGATATATGTTTTACCATTTTTTACCACTGGATGATGTGGAAAGAAATTTGATGAGGAATTTGATACCATATAAACTTAAAATTTGAATTACTAAGTCAACTATATGGGGTTATCAGGTTATCTTCCTTTTCAGTATGTTCTGTTCAAGGAGACATGTTTTGTATGAAAAAAATCAAATTTAAAAATAATTAAATTTAATTACTGAGTCAACTATATGGGGCCTATCTTACCTTTCAGTGGTTTTGTATTAAAAAATATAAAGAATTTACAAGAATATTTGTTTACGAGGTGTTTAGAGAAATTTGATCTCTCTTTCAAGGCCCAACAAGGTTCAAATGGATTTGCTCTAATGCAAGTGAGGACTAGCTTCATTTCGAGATAAGGTTTCCAAGGTGTGAATATGTGAGGAGTGTTTACCATTCCACCATCGTTGTTGTTATCGCAGAGGAAGATGTTTCTCTACTCCTTTACTGTTTCCATTCTCATCCTCTTTTTAAGTGTTATAAGTAAAACCAGATAAACAGAACAATAAAACTAACTGGGTACAGTGGCACATAGAGTGAATTCCAAACAAATGACCATATTTCAACACTCTTTTCACTTGTAATAGAAGATTGTCTCAGTATTGAAATGTTGTTAACTCAAACTATTTACTAATAAAGTTTTCATCTCCAATTTAATAAGTGCATTGTATTTGTAATTCCTCATACAAGTAAATACAAGTGAATTTAGATTGTGGGTACCTAGTTAACCAACTTTGGAATTCAAAATTCATAGGGAGTAAATATGGTGTGGCTCTTAAAACAAAAATTTAAACAGTAAAAATATATAAAGTTTCAGGAAAAAATAATAAGCATTATATCCAAATAATTAACCCTGGAAACAATAAGCTCAATGGTTTATATGAGAGATCTTCCTCCGTAAAATGAAACTCATGCTAGTAGATTTACAGTTAGCCTAAAGCACTCCAAAAGACAATCAAAAATCATTTTTAAGACTCATTTCATCCAACTCAAAGCAGAATCACCACCCTATGAAACCTCAAGTTGCTTCATCTGTGGTCAGACAGTACATAGGATCCACTCATCATCAGGCTCAGTCAAAACCTATGGTGACCCATTTACAAAGCATGACAGTCCTAAGGGGTACACAGGGTACTGGGAATTTGATATCACATATAAATCTGACTGTAAATCTGACTGTAAATCTGCCTTATGTTGACTGTTCAAGAGTGATTAAAATCTATATTTATCTTTTTCCATAGATCAGACACTGACACACAAGACAGAGTTCCAAGTCGTCATTGTGCTCATACAAAATAAAAATTCAACCTTTCTTAGACAAAGGCACAAAAACAGTTGACAGTCGCAGGCATAGTAGAAAACATATTCGCATTTAGGATCACTTTTGACAAATGAGGTCCATTTGCAGAGTATAGTTACTATCCATAAAGGAGCACACTAGTGATCAAGCTCGGTATAAGGTCATACTGAGTCATTAGCAAAAGCCTTATGGCTATCTCTATGGAAGGAAGTACTTTTGACTGCATCCTTACCAGCACTGGAAACTTCTGCATCATATGTAGGTCCATATTTTATAAGTGCCTTTGTACTTTTCTAGATGGAAAGAAACAATTTGAAAGTCAAGGCTATGTGCTAGTTTGTGCATTTTTTGTGGAAAAGGTATTAGGATCCTTGTCACAGCGACAAGGGCATTACAAACAACACCAGTTAGCTTCACAGGCTAAAGAAACATTAACAACTATTATATACAAGAAGGGATTGTTGCTCTCCAGTCAGTCAAGACAAAAGCATACACGCAGACAAATTATCAACTACAAGAGTACAAATGTTGAAAATGTTGGAGCTTTTTGTTGGCATATGAATGGTATTTGGATTTTACCTCTTCAAGTTGTTATTACCTTCATTATTCTACATCAGAACTTGGGCTTGACAACATTTTTAGGGTTGGCAGCCTCATTGGCAGTTATGTTGCCAAATTTGCCAGTTATAAAATTGCAACAAGAAATTTCAAAACAGAATCATGGAATAAAAAGACAAAAGTACGAAGGCCACATCGAAGACATTAAAAATTAGGAGGTTCTTAAAATTGCAGGCTTGGGAGACAAGATTTCTTTGGAATCTAGAAATTTTGAGGTAGGCATAATGTAGTTGGCTATAAATATACGTTTACACATCAACTATCAAACATTTCTTTTCTTTGTTACACCCACATTTGTCTCTGTTTCAACTTTTGGTACATGTATGCTTATAGGAGCGCCTTTGATAGCAGGGAGAATTCTTTCTACACTTCAAACATTTGAGAATTTTTTAGTTGACTTATATGTATACGAGATATAATTAGATATGTATACTTTAGAAAACTACAAAAATAAATATACTTACAAAAGCTACAAAAGGAATTCTCCCTGCTGAATTGATTGATACCTAAAAACATACCATTAAAATGAAATTCATAGATGAATTACCTAAAATTTGAATGCATAAATGGGTGAAAAGTCAAGGTAATACACAGTGGTTTGGGAGTTTAGTCATGGGGATTTATTCACGGTTGTTGATTTTGAGAAGATTTATTTAGGGTCTTAGAATCTTGTTTTCCTCAATTGACCATTATTAGGTTTCAAAGACTAGTGTGTAATGAGAAATACCTCATAATGGTGTTTATAATCCTAGCTGTAGTCAAATGATCCCCTACAGATGTTATATGTAGTGGTTTCGAGCCTCATTCATGGATATTGATATTGATAAGCCTTTTCCATGCCCTAATTTAATTCTTTTCATCCCCTAACTATTTTCCAAGCCTTAAGACAAATTTATGTTATGCAAATCCATCTATGGGATGTTATATTCTTAGTGGGATACAAAAAGTACTCTACAGTCAGTCAAGACAAAAGCATACACGCAGACAAATTATCAATTACAAGAGTACAAATGTTGAAAATGTTGGAGCTTTTTGTTGGCATATGCATGGTATTTGGATTCTACCTCTTCAAGTTGTTATGACCTTCATTATTCTACATCAGAACTTGGGCTTGACAACATTTTCAGGGTTGGCAGCCTCATTGGCAGTTATGTTGCCAAATTTGCCAGTTACAAAATTGCAACAAAAATTTCAAAACAGAATCATGGAATAAAAAGACAAAAGTACAAAGGCCACATCGGAGACATTAAAAATTAGGAGGATCTTAAAATTGCAGGCTTGGGACATAAGATTTCTTTGGAATCTAGAAATTTTGAGGCAGGCATAATGTAGTTGGCAATTTATCCCCTAATATTTAATATATTTATCCCATAATGTATTAGTTAAACATAGAATCCTAATGGCTAAAATTACCCTAGGACATTACATTATTATGGAGTCATATGCATCATGACATGGGTTTATGTTCCGAGGACCCAACCCTAATACTGAAACCTCTGCCTATGTATCTCAATTTTCAATAGAACCCTCAATCTCTTAGCTCCAAGTCATCTGCAAGATTCAAATCATGGTTGCTAGTCAAGATAGATTTCTTCTTTTACAGCAGTGTTTGGTGTTGAATTTCCTCACTCTATCCAAGATTTATGAGCTGTGCAATCAATCAATTAAAGGAATTTCTGATTTGATCCTTACATTTGCACCATAATAAGCTTATCTTGTGTTAATGATGAAACAAACGTAGATTAACTCTGAACTCAATTATTATGCTTTGAGACTTGGCTAGGACTAAACAAAAAGGAAACCACTGTTTGATGTGTTGAATCTAAGTTTGTCTATTATGTTATCCAACAATTTCCCATTTCAAGTACTTGAGTGTGTCACTACTGTTGTTTATGGCCTTGAACTTGATAATGCTGGGCTCCTAAAAAAAACTGTTTGTCTGCTCAGATCTGTATACTGTCATTAGATGAAGAGACTGGCTTTCACAATACAGGAAATGCAGTCATCTCTTCATGAAAGCAATGATGGGAGTGAGCCAATTCATGAAATATGTGGAAGTCCATTACTTTCATCGGCATCTACTTACTCCAGTGATGATTCTGATAGTCCACATATTACCCCCCGAATTGGAGATAATTATCAAGTCAAAGTATCACCATTTAAGCTGCAAACGGACTGTGATCAACTGGGAATAAATTACAGTAGGGACTATAAGGATGACAAGGCTGATGAATTTGAGCTACTGTTTGTGGAGGGATTACCTGTGCCAGTAATGCAGATAAGTTGTTTTTCACCTTTTGGAAATGGAAGACACTCAGATAATGAGTTCCCTTCAAAGCAGTCTTCCCCAGTTGGAGCCAAAAAAAAGATTGTGAATTGTGTCAGGTTGATTTATCTGAACTGGAAAATGATCAAAGTACCCATGCAATCAGTAACAGTGGCCGACTCAGAGAAGACAATATGAATATTACAGGTTTCAAGACAGATTTCTCAAGGCCAGAGGACACCCTGACAGAATCTACTGTGGCAGCTAATACTGTGTTTGATACTTCTTCCTATTGTGATGGGCATCGAAGAAAAAGGGGCAGGGTTGGTTGCAAGATGATCAAGAAGATAAAAGTTGGTTTTTTGGACTTAAACAAGCACTGCATTGATTCCAATTGCCAGGTTCAGCAGAAAGGAATACATAATATGGGGGAAGACGCAAGCTCAAAAGGTTACATGATAGTGCCTGGCAGCCCGTGTGCATCCTGGAGTAAAAGTGAGGAAGATTTATTCATACTTGGGCTGTATATTTTTGGGAAAAATCTTAAAGCAGTGAAAAGATTTGTGGAAACTAAAGAAATGGGGGATATATTAGCACACTATTACGGCAAGTTCTTCAATACAGAGTCATATTGCAGATGGGCAGAATCTAGAAAGACAAGAAGCAGAAAGTGTATCCAAGGCCAGCGCATTTTCTCTGGATGGCGGCAAAAGGAATTGTTGGCATGCCTTTTTCTTGACATACCTGAGCATTTGAAACATGAGATCCCAGAGGTAAAGGTTTCTCGTCAAAAATTCAAATTGTTGTGCAAATGTAAAAATGGTATGCTGTCGTTAATAATACAGTAATGGAATGCTGATATGACATTTTAATTTCCATGACACCAATTTAGTTTAATTGGGGTGCAAAAAGAGTTTGCATTCTCGATTTATGTTTTTGCTCAATACAATTATGAAACACATTTCAAATAAAAGTCTCCGAGTTTCCAAGTATATTGCCTTACTACTATTATGATACTTGGAATGTTCTTACAGCTATAGGGTCTCACAGGTTTTTCTGATAAACAGGTAACAAAGGCATTCAATGATGGAAGAGTTTGTTGCAAAACTGAAAGCATTAGCAGGACCAAATGCACTTGTTCAAGCCGTGGGAATTGGCAAAGGCAAGGAAGATCTTACTGCGGCTGTCATACACCCAACAAAGACAAACCCAGTCAGCACTTCTCGTTATGAAATTCCTCCAGGCAAGGCATGGTCCGAGCTTTCTACTGAAGAGATTATTAAGTTTGTAAATGGATAATTTAGGCTTAGCAAAGCTCAAGCAGATGACTTATTTTGGGAAGCAGTGTGGCCTCGTCTCTTGGCAAAGGGATGGCATTCTGAAAATCCCGACAAAGGTGTCTATGAATTGAGGCAGCGTTTAGTGTTTCTGATCCCTGGTGTACAGACGTTTTCAAGAAAAGATCTAACAAAAGGAATTCATTATTTTGATTCTGTTAGTGAGGTTTTAAGCTGGGTGGCATCAGATCCAAGGCTGCTTGAACTAGACACACATGGTATAACAAGAGTCGAAGTGAAGCCAGAATGCTTCCATACTTCTGAGAATGCAGATATAGAAAATGGGCATGCAGGCCATCCCTGTTCCTATCTTCAACCTAAACAAGTACAATCCTTTATATTTACAGTTATTGACACCAGTCTAACATCACAAGTAGTAAGTACACCTAGGATACCAGAAAGAGTGACGTTGCCTCTGGATGATGGCTCTGATAGGTCTCAAACTGTGTCGTGGGAAACAGAAGATACAGACAATTTAGGAATACAGAGTACAGATTCACTTTCTGGAAATGAGATCAATAGCAATTCTCAGAATTCTAGGATATGCAAATTGACATCTGATATAGTGCCTTATTTGAACCTACCCTATGATCAACCAATAAACATGACGATCAATTCTGTCTCAGATATAAGCATTCAGGTCTCACAAGCTTCAAAGTTTGAAGAAACTTCTTATTCTAAGGCAAATACTGGGCATTCTCAAGAAGTGTTTAATAAACAAGGAGTTGCACAGTCCTCAGGTCCTGATTTTTCTGGAAATAAGATCAATAACAATTCTCAGAATTCTAGGATATTCAAATTGACACCTGGGATACTGCCTGATCTGAACCTACCCTATGATCATCCAATAGACATGAAGATCAACGCTGTCTCAGATATAAGCAGTTAAGTCTCACAAGCTTCAAACTCTGAAGAAACTTCTTATTCTGAGGCAAATTCTGGGCATTCTCAGGAAGTGCTTAATAATCCAGGAGTTACACAGTCCTCGGACCTCAAGTCCTGATCCAGATGAAAGCCATTCTATCAAGCCACAAGAAAACAATGAAAGTAGTTTACAGGGAAATGTACGAAGGCAAAGCACGAGGGTCCGCCCCTTGACTACAAAAGCATTGGAGGCTTGTGCTTGTGGTTTTTCCTCACCTAAACGGCAGAGAAAGGGTAATGAGAAAACTTTGAATCCAGATGGTTGCCGCATGAAATCTAATGCGTTCTCCAAATATTTAGTTCAGAAAGCAGTGACATTCTTCTAAGTCACCAAGATACAATTGTGGAGTCTGTCGAGGGTGATGACACAGTAACAGTCAATTAGGTGTTAAGTCGGAGGTTATGAACAAATGGGTAAACCTACTCTTTGAGGAAAGGCCCATACACATATTTCTACTCAGAAAATAAAAAAGATGCAGAAGGAAACAGAATAAATGTTTTGATCCCAGCAATTTCGGAGTGCAGAGTGGCCACACCAAAGGTCAGGCAGGCGAGGGAATGCCACGTAGTCTCGTTCCCTGGCTAATGAAGGACAGGTTCCCTACATTGGCACTTGAAATTCTGAAGTAGAGAGGCCTCTGGAAGAACAGCAGCAGAACGATGATGGCTGGGAATTCACTGTTCCCAAGCCCAACCTACCAACCAAAGACTGGGAATGGCTCTCTAACATCTGCATATCTTTTATGATTTTATGATGATTAGTTATGGAACTTGGTTTACATGATGGTGAGTTCTTGGTTTTTCTTTTATCTTTTTGGTCTGTTGTAGCCGGCGATTTGTAACTCAGTTTCTAACGCTTATTTAAGATCTTCTTTTCTATTCTAATTTTTTCTTTGCTGCGGAAATGTTTATAAATTTTGTCACATTAGTTTTATAGAAACTACCGAAAGCATTTATTAAGAAAACGACATTCATAGTGGAGATTCAGATATGGAGTCTACCTTACAGAGTCCAATTAGATGCAATTGTGCATGTATGATGATATATGCCCAATTGTATCAAGCTGGCAACAATAGAATTTGCAACCATGCAATTTTTTTTTCGAGAAGAAAAAGCTCAATAGTATTATAACAGTAAAAATATATAAAGTTTCAGGAAAAAACAGAGCAGTTATCAACCAAAACAGAGCTTATAAATGCATAGCTTATAAAACAGAGCTTATAAAACAGAGCATTTATCAACCAAAATTAAGACATCACGTCTGCAAAATGCCAGTCATTGCACAATTGTTCGCTGTTTAAAAAAGTGAGTACAATGAGAAGTACCTATATTTTTCATGAACTCTAGCTTCCAAAAGAGGAAAATCTGAACCGTGCTTGTAAATTTCAACAGTTGTTATTCTGAAAATCAAACAAAATCTTGCATAGAAGTAAGTTTAGCAGTGCAGTTATGACGGGATCAATCCTGAAATCAGAACTGCTCTATTTATACTGAGTTTATTATGAGCAACTTTATTCTTAAGAACTATTTTCTGTGACTTCAACAGCCTACATTTACTCACAAAATCGTGCATGTATTTGCTGACAAAATAGTGCAGTAGATGCACGTTGGTATTTGGAATGGAATTGTAAGTAATATTTCCATTTGAATGCATAAAAAATCTTTTTTTTTATTAATATCAAATAAGAAATTTAGAAATTACTAAAAAAAAATTAGAGATTTTTCCTTATTTCAAATAAGGAACTAGTTCAAATAAAGAATTTAGTGGTTATTAAAAAAGCTAAAAGTAGAGTTTTTTCTTTATTTCAAATAAGGAATTTAAGAATTTATTAATTATTCCTTATATCTATTTTTCTAGCAATATATACTTGTCTTATATAGAACCTCAAGTGATAGGCTTCGTAACACCCCTGAAATAATATTTTCTCTCATTTATTAAATATTTTGTATTTCCACTTTTCAACTTGAGTCACAAAGAAATAATAAATCTAGTTAATATGCTAATATCGAGGACAAGTTTGACATGGCATCTAGGTTAGTTGGCGCATTTTGCACAATTATGAGATGGGGAGCACTATTTTCCATCATTATAAACCATAGCTATATAGATGTTGTATGGGTGTTAATGTGAGGATAATTTTGCCCCACAAGGATGGCTTTGTTTGGGGCCTTGGACATCATCTAAGGAGAAACACCATTATCATCCGAGGGCATACCAGTGGTTTTGGTTGGTTCAGTAATAATATAGATTATGCACATGGTACAAAACCACCTCCCAGTGCCTCTAAGGTGAATGGTTGGCCTAGTGGTGCTCATCGCCAACATCAAGTTTTCTTGTTGGTGGCTAGTGTCCTACTTACTAATATCTACTACCCAATATTGTGACATTTTGATATGTCAATGTACCAACAACTAATACATTGCATTAGTGTAGGTTGACCTTGTTAAGGTGTCCTTCATACAGTTAGCCTGAACTTTGACCTCTCGATGGACTATAGTCCCCAACCATGGAGTGAGAGTCCTTGAACCTTCTATCTCCATGAGCTAAATTATGGATAATGTAGGATGATATGCTAATATCGAGGACATGTGTGACATTTTGATAGGTCGATGTACCAACAACTAATACATTGCATTAGTGGTGGTTGACCTTGAGGTGTCCTTGATATAGTTAGCTCGAACTTTGACCTAGACTTCATGGACTATAGTCCCCAACCATGGAGTGAGAGTCCTTGAACCCCCTATCTAGATGAGCTAATGGATAATGTAGGATGATATGCTAATATCGAGGACAAGCTTGACATGGCATGTAAGTTAGTTGGGGCTTTTTGCACATTTAGGTGATGGGGAGCACTATTTGCCATCATTATAAACCAAAGGAATATAGATGTTGTATGGGTGTTAATGTGAGGATAATTTTGCCCCTGGACAAGGATGGCTTTGTTTGGGGCCTTGGACATCATCTAAGGAGAAACACCATTATCATCCCAGGGAATACGAGTGGTTTTGGTTGGTTAAGTAATAATACAGACTATGCACATGGTACAAAACCACCTCCGAGTGCCCCTAAGGTGAACAGTTGGCCTAGTGGTGCTCATCGCCAACATCAAGTTTTCTTGTTGGTGGCTAGTGTCCTACTTATTAATGCCTACTACCCAATATTGTGACATTTTGATAGGTCGATGTACCAACAACTAAAACATTGCATTAGTGGTGGTTGACCTTGAGGTGTCCTTGATACAGTTAGCTCGAACTTTGACCTAGACTTGATGGACTATAGTCCCCAACCATGGAGTGAGAGTCAAACCCAATATATTAGTGTAACTTTTACTTTTATCGATGTTCCAATTCCTTGCTCTTGAACTTTGTTGGGTAATTTTTATTTTTCATGCCTTTCTTGTTCCCGCTACCAAGTATCCATGTTGAAAGTTAAATACTTCCATCGTACTTACGTTTGGACTATTGTTCAATGGCAAAATCTTATTCCCCTCTCCTCCAAGATACAAGAAATTTCTGTTCGCAGGTCCCCCCCTCAGGTTTCCCCTGCAACATTTATCAATCACATATGTGAGATCCACTATTCTTAAATTTCGATGCATGAAATGTTATAATTAACTTATGACTGGTAATGCTAACTAATATACTTTATAACTACAACCCATTACACATGGTTCACAACTTATGGTGTTTCTTTGAACCGATACCCAAAAACATGAAATTTTGTTGACAGTACCATCGGTCCTGTTTTATTTAGTACTATCCCAAGATCACTTGGGTCTCAAGTGTTTCCCCTTGCTCTTCTTTGTGTGACCCCTCAAATCTGAACACATATATTTCTTTTCCATATATATCATGCTTGTTTCCTGGTACGTGTTTACACATGCTACCCGATGTTATGTGCATTTCATTAGCACTCAACAACTATTCACACACATCTAAACAAGATTAGTACCAATATAAAATTATAACAATAATATGTCTCATATGATTTTCATATAATCCTTCACCCAAATTTTGTGACTTTTATACATGGTAGTCAAAAGACAAAATGACAGGTTTGCCTTCCTCACATAGGGGTAACCACTATCAATGTAGTGTTTATAGCATTATTAGTATCTATACAATTTTAGCCATTTGTTTTCTTTTTTTCAACTATTTTGAATGGAATCACTCTATATCTGTTCTCTTTCTCTCATTCCCTTATATGTATGTATATCATTAAGAGGACACTATTATTTCATGGACACATTAATATACTAATGCGGTTGGATTATCATTTTAATACATTGGTGGTTGGTTTAATGTATTGAATGTACCAACAGTATAAACAAGATAGGTGATTTCCTTAATAACTTATACCATTAAAGCCAATTTCAGTAGTTAGAAATTCACAATTTCTATCAATAACTCACTATAGTTTTGATTCACCACTAAGGTTGTGGTATCATTAGACTTATCATTCTTTAATAATTTTGTAAAAAAACACGCAAGCATCAAGCGAGTACCCTTAACAACTTTCCACTTATGATTTGATCTTCATTATTGACTTGTTCTCAATTATGACTACCAATATTCGTTTCTTTTCATCTATCTAGTTGTTAGTTTAGCGATACTAGATCATAAGTATATGTTAATTATTGTCTTAGAATTTGATAATAAGACAATAGGGTCAACATTTTTCTGGGGTAAGAATGTAGCAAACAAAGCTCTTGTAACTCCTGATTATTTAAGAAGTTTGTTTATCCTGGCTTCAAATGTCTATATCCCAAGATTTTCTAGCATGCATTGATCTTCTGACTACAACAACTTTTAAATGTTATCGGTTTGCTAAGGTGACAACAAGTCCATAATTCTATCCAACACAACTTAACTATGGATTTTCTTTTAGTAGATTGTATCTTTCTTTCTTTTTTTGTCTAATAAATATTCTGCAGGTGAACTTTTGACAAAATTGTCCATGTTGCTTATGAGCTTTAGTACTTATCATATACTAATACCTTGGCTTTTAGCTAACTACCTAGATATTTATCCTTCCCTGCCTTTGATAGTGTTGTTGAACAAGTCACACTATACTGCATGTATTTTTAGGAGAATTGGATACAGTGTGATAGTTATTTTGCTGAATAAGGTAAAAACTTTCAATTTCATAATTTGTACCATAGGAGTAGAAGTGCTTTAGTCATGGATACCATTGTTGATGAGTTATCTCACCCAAGAATAACAACAAAAAAATGATGGTTACAAGATGGAATGTTACTAGAATACCTTGCTTTATGAATGGTCTAGCGCTTATTGAAAGGATCCTCCAGTAACAACTTCCCAGTCAACCCTTTCATAAGAGAAATGTCTTATCTTATTGATACGACCAGACAAAAAACTATTCTAGAGGTTTGAAAACAAAAAAAAATACTATCATACTAGTATATGAAATACTATAACCATGATGAACATCTCATGATAAACCATATTCCATCATTAGACTGCAAAATAATTGCCTTGGGTTTCCCCTGTCTTCTTAAAAATCAAATTTTGAGCCTGAAAAATAGAATATCGAACTTGTTGAAGCTGGGTTTTCGAAATGTATTCACAACCATCTCAAGTGTACACTTACTGGAGTTTGAAGGAATCCTTGAGGGACCTATCACATGGTGTATGACTATGTAGCTATAAGAGTCATACATTATATGATCAAATGAGACTTATGGACATTACCAAAAAGAATTTGATGTTTTCTCACTTCAGGATATATGAACTCATTCTTACAGAAAGTTTGTACACCCGGCTCAAGAGATGTTCTCAATTGATGCACTAGATCATAGCAATGAAATTTTTAATCATTTACGACACCACATGATTATTTCCCATTCCCTAATACAATCAAAGAATTAGATACGGTGTGATAATTATTTTGCTGAATAAGGTAAAAACTTTCAATTTCATCATTTGTACCATAGGAGTATAAGTTCTTTAGTCACGGATACCATTGTTGACGAGTTATCTCACCCAAGAAGAACAACAAAAAAATGATAGCTACAAGATGGCATGTTACTAGAATACCTTTCTTTATGAATGGCCTAGCGCTTATCGATAGGATCCTCTAGTAACAACTTCCGAGTCAACCCTTTCATAAGAGAAATGTCTTATCTTATTGATATGACCAGACAAAAAACTATTCTAGAGGTTTGTAAAACAAAAAAAAAATACTATCATACTAGTATATGAAATACTATAACCATGAGGAACATCTCATGATAAACCATATTCCATCATTAGACTGCAAAATAATTTCCTTGGATTTCCCTTGTCTTCTTAAAAATCAAATTTTGAGCCTCAAAAATAGAATATCGAACTTGTTGAAGCTGGGTTTTCGAAATGTATTCACAACCATCTCAAGTGTACACCTACTGGAGTTTGAAGGAATAACGACCACTAATGCAATGTATTAGTTGTTGGTACATAGACCTATCAAAATGTCACAATATTGGGTAGTAGACATTAGTAAGTAGGACACTAGCCACCAACAAGAAACCTTGATGTTGGCGATGAGCACCACTAGGCCAACCGTTCACCTTAGGGGCACTCGGAGGTGGTTTTGTACCATGTGCATAGTCTGTATTATTACTTAACCAACCAAAACCACTCGTATTCCCTGGGATGATAATGGTGTTTCTCCTTAGATGATGTCCAAGGCCCCAAACAAAGCCATCCTTGTCCAGGGGCAAAATTATCCTCACATTAACACCCATACAACATCTATATTCCTTTGGTTTATAATGATGGCAAATAGTGCTCCCCATCACCTAAATGTGAAAAAATCCCCAACTAACCTACATGCCATGTCAAGCTTGTCCTCGATATTGGCATATAATCCTACATTATCTATTAGCTCATCTAGATAGGGGGTTCAAGGACTCTCACTCCATGGTTGGGGACTATAGTCCATCAAGTCTAGGTCAAAGTTCGAGCTAACTGTATCAAGGACACCTCAAGGTCAACCACCACTAATGCAATGTATTAGTTGTTGGTACATCGACCTATAAATATGTCACAATATTGGGTAGTAGACATTAGTAAGTAGGACACTAGCCACCAAAAAGAAACCTTGATGTTGGCGATGAGCACCACTAGGCCAACCGTTCACCTTAGGGGCACTCGGATGTGGTTTTGTACCATGTGTATAGTCTGTATTATTACTAAACCAACCAAAACCACTCGTATTCCCTGGGATGATAATGGTGTTTCTCCTTAGATGATGTCCAAGAACCCAAACAAATCCATCCTTGTCCAGGGGCAAAATTATCCTCACATTAACACCCACACAACATCTATATTCCTTTGGTTTATAATGATGGAAAATAGTGCTCCCCATCACCTAAATGTGCAAAAAGCCCCAACTAACCTGCATGCCATGTCAAGCTTGTCCTCGATATTAGCATATCATCCTACATTATCCATTAGCTCATCTAGATAGGGGGTTCAAGGACTCTCACTCCATGGTTGGGGACTATAGTCCATCAAGTCTAGGTCAAATTTTGGGCTAACTGTATCAAGGACACCTCAAGGTCAACCAACACTAATGCGATGTATTAGTTGTTGGTACATTGACCTATCAAAATGTCACAATATTGGGTAGTAGACATTATTAAGTAGAACACTAGCCACCAACAAGAAACCTTGATGTTGGCGATGAGCACCACTAGGCCAATCGTTCACCTTAGGGGCACTGGGAGGTGGTTTTGTACCATGTGCCTAGTCTGTACTATTACTTAACCAACCAAAACCACTCGTATTCCCTGGGATGATAATGGTGTTTCTCCTTAGATGATGTCCAAGGCCCCAAACAAAGCCATCCTTGTCCAGGGGCAAAATTATCCTCGCATTAACAGCCATACAACATCTATATTCCTTTGGTTTATAATGTTGGAAAATAGTGCTCCCCATCACCTAAATGTGCAAAAAGCCCCAACTAACCTACATGCCATGTCCAGCTTGTCCTTGATATTAGCATATCATCCTACATTATCCATTAGCTCATATAGATAGGGGGTTCAAGGACTCTCACTCCATGGTTGGGGACTTTAGTCCATCAAGTCTAGGTCAAAGTTCGAGCTAATTGTATCAAGGACACCTCAAGGTCAACCACCACTAATGCAATGTATTAGTTGTTGGTACATCGACCTATCAAAATGTCACAATATTGGGTAGTAGACATTAGTAAGTAGGACACTAGCCACCAACAAGAAACCTTGATGTTGGCGATGAGCACCACTAGGCCAACCGTTCACGTTAGGGGCACTCGAAGGTGATTTTGTACCATGTGCATAGCCTGTATTATTACTGAACCAACCAAAACCACTCGGATTCCCTGGGATGATAATGATGTTTATCCTTAGACGATTTCCAAGGCCCCAAACAAAGGCATCCTTCTCCAAGGGAAAAATTATCCTCACATTAACACCCATACAACATCTATATTCCTTTGGTTATAATGATGGAAAATAGTGCTCCCCATCACCTAAATGTACAAAAAGCCCCAACTAACCTACATGCCATGTCAAGATTGTCCTCGATATTAGCATATCATCCTACATTATCCATTAGCTCATCTAGATAGGGGGTTCAAGGACTCTCACTCCATGGTTGGGGACTATAGTCCATCAAGTATATGTCAAAGTTCGAGCTAACTGTATCAAGGACACTCAAGGTCAACCACCACTAATGCAATGTATTAGTTGTTGGTACATCGACCTATCAAAATGTCAGAATATTGGGTAGTAGACATTAGTAAGTAGGACACTAGCCACCAACAAGAAACCTTGATGTTGGCGATGAGCACCACTAGGCCAACCGTTCACCTTAGGGGAACTAGGAGGTGGTTTTGTACCATGTGCCTAGTCTGTACTATTACTTAACCAACCAAAACCACTCATATTCCCTGGGATGATAATGGTGTTTCTCCTTAGATGATGTCCAAGGCCCCAAACAAAGCCATCCTTGTCCAGGGGCAAAATTATCCTCACATTAACACCCATACAACATCTATATTCCTTTGGTTTATAATGATGGCAAATAGTGCTCCCCATCACCTAAATGTGCAAAAAGCCCCAACTAACCTACATGCCATGTCAGCTTGTCCTCTGTATAGCATATCATCCTACATTATCCATTAGCTTCATCTAGATAGGGGTTCAGGGACTCTCACTCCATGGTTGGGGACTATAGTCCATCAAGTCTAGGTCAAAGTTCGAGCTAACTGTATCAAGGACACCTCAAGGTCAACCAACACTAATGCAATGTATTAGTTGTTGGTACATCGACCTATCAAAATGTCACACATGTCCTCGATATTAGCATATCATCCTACATTATCCATAATTTAGCTCATGGAGATAGAGGGTTCAAGGACTCTCACTCCATGGTTGGGGACTATAGTCCATCGAGAGGTCAAATTTCAGGCTAACTCTATGAAGGACACCTTAACAAGGTCAACCTACACTAATGCAATGTATTAGTTGTTGGTACGTCGACCTATCAAAATGTCACAATATTGGGTAGTAGACATTAGTAAGTAGGACACTAGCCACCAACAAGAAAACTTGATGTTGGCAATGAGCACTACTAGGCCAACCATTCACCTTAGAGGCACTGGGAGGTGATTTTGTACCATGTGCATAATCTATATTATTACTGAACCAACCAAAACCATTCGTATGCCCTGGGATGATAATGGTGTTTCTCCTTAGATGATGTCCAAGGCCCCAAACAAAGCCATCCTTGTGGGGCAAAATTATCCTCACATTAACACCCATCAACATCTATATAGCTATGGTTTATAATCATGGCAAATAGTGCTCCCCATCTCCTAATTGTGCAAAATGCCCCAACTAACCTAGATGCCATGTCAAACTTGTCGTCGATATTAGAATATTAACTAGATTTATTATTTCTTTGTGACTCAAGTTGAAAAGCGGAAATACAAAATATTTAATAAATGAGAGAAAATATTATTTCAGGGGTGTTACCAAGCCTATTACTTGAGGTTTTATATAAGACAAGCATATATTGCTAGAAAAATAGAGATAGGGAGTAATTAATAAATTCTTAAATTCCTTATTTGAAATAAAGAAAACACTCTATTTTTAGCTTTTTTTATAACAATTCTTTATTTGAACTAGTTCCTTATTTGAAATAAGGAAAAATCTCTAATTTTTTTCTTTTAGTAATTTCTAAATTTCTTATTTAATATTAATAAAAAAAATAAAAAAATAAGATTTTTTATGCATTCAAATGGAAATATTACTTACAATTCCATTCCAAATACCAACCTGCATCTACTGCACTATTTTGACAGCAAATACATGCACGATTTTGTGAGTAAATGTAGGGTGTTGAAGTAACTGAAAATAGTTCTTAAGAATAAAGTTGCTCATAATAAACTAAGAGTTGACCCCTCCCCATCATCTGATCTCATTAGATCATCACTCAATATAAATAGAGCAGTTCTGATCTCAGGATTGATCCCGCCACAACTGCACTGTTAAACTTACTTCTATGCAAGATTTTGTTTGATTTTCAGAATAACAACTGTTGAAATTTACAAGCACGGTTCAGATTTTCCTCTTTTGGAAGCTAGAGTTCATGAAAAATACAGGTACTTCTCATTGTACTCACTTTTTTAAACAGAGAACAATTGTGCAATGACTGGCATTTTACAGACGTGATGTCTTAATTTTGGTTGATAAATGCTCTGTTTTATAAGCTCTACATTTATAAGCTCTGTTTTGGTTGATAAATGCTCTGTTTTTTCCTGAAACTTTATATATTTTTACTGTTATAATACTATTGAGCTTTTTCTTCGGGAAGAAAAAAGTTGCATGGTTGCAGAGTCTATTGTTGCCAGCTTGATACAATTTGGAATATATCATCATGCATGCATAATTACATCTAATTGAACTCAGTAATGTAGACTCCATATCTGAATCTCCACTATGAATGTCGTTTTCTTAATAAATGCTTTCGGTAGTTTCTATAAAAATAATGTGACAAAATTTATAAACATTTCCACAACACAGAAAAAATTAGAACAGAAAAGCAGATCTTAAATAAGCGTTAGAAACTGAGTTACAAAGACAAAATTTATAAACATTTCCACAACAAAGAAAAAATTAGAACAGAAAAGCAGATCTTAAATAAGCGTTAGAAACTGAGTTACAAATCGCTGGCTACAACAGACCAAAAAGATAAAAAAAAATCCAAGAACTGGCCATCATGTAAACCAAGTTCCATAACTAATCATCATTCTGGCTTCACTCTTGTTATACCATGTGTGTCTAGTTCAAGCAGCCTTGGATCTGATCCCACCCAACTTAAAACCTCACTAACAGAATCAAAATAATGAATTCTTTTTGTTAGATCTTTTCTTGAAAACGTCTGTACACCAGGGATCAGAAACACTAAACGCTGCCTCAATTCATAGACACCTTTGTCGGGTTTCTCAGAATGCCATCCCTTTGCCAAGAGACGAGGCCACACTGCTTCCCAAAATAAGTCATCTGCTTGAGCTTTGCTAAGCCTAAAATATCCATTTACAAACTTAATAATCTCTTCAGGTGAAAGCTCGGACCATGCCTTGCCTGGAGGAATTTCATAACGAGAAGTGCTGACTGGGTTTGTCTTTGTTGGGTGTATGACAGCCGCAGTAAGATCTTCCTTGCCTTTGCCAATTCCCATGGCTTGAACAAGTGCATTTGGTCCTGCTAATGCTTTCAATTTTGCAACAAACTCTTCCATAGCAACTCTTCCATCATTGAATGCCTTTGTTACCTGTTTATCAGAAAAACCTGTGAGACCCTATAGCTGTAAGAACATTCCAAGTATCATAATAGTAGTAAGGCAATATACTTGGCAACTGGGAGACTTTTATTTGAAATGTGTTTCATAATTGTATTGAGCAAAAACATAAATCGAGAATGCAAACTTTTTTTGCACCCCAATCAAACTAAATTGGTGTCATGGAAATTAAAATGTCATATCAGCATTCCATTACTGTATTATTAACGACAGCATACCATTTTTACATTTGCACAACAAATTGAACTTTTGACGAGAAACCTTTACCTCTGGGATCTCATGTTTCAAATGCTCAGGTATGTCAGGAAAAAGGCGTGCCAACAATTCCTTTTGCCGCCATCCAGAGAAAATGCGCTGGCCTTGGATACACTTTCTGCTTCTTGTCTTTCTAGATTCTGCCCATCTGCAATATGACTCTGTATTGAAGAACTTTCCGTAATAGTGTGCTAATATATCCCCCATTTCTTTAGTTTCCACAAATATTTTCAGTGCTTTAAGATTTTTCCAAAAAATATACAGCCCAAGTATGAATAAATCTTCCTCACTTTTACTCCGGGATGCACTCGGGCTGCCAGGCACTATCATGTAACCTTTTGAGCTTGCGTCTTCCCCCATATTATGTATTCCTTTCTGCTGAACCTGGAAATTGGAATCAATGCAGTGCTTGTTTAAGTCCAAAAAACCAACTTTTATCTTCTTGATCATCTTGCAACCAACCCTGCCCCTTTTTCTTCGATGCCCATCACAATAGGAAGAAGTATCAAACACAGTATTAGCTGCCACAGTAGATTCTGTCAGGGTGTCCTCTGGTCTTGAGAAATCTGTCTTGAAACCTGTAATATTCATATTGTCTTCTCTGAGTCGGCCACTGTTACTGATTGCATGGGTACATTGATCATTTTCCAGTTCAGATAAATCAACCTGACACAATTCACAATCTTTTTTTTTGGCTCCAACTGGGGAAGACTGCTTTGAAGGGAACTCATTATCTGAGAGTCTTCCATTTCCAAAAGGTGAAAAACAACTTATCTGCATTACTGGCACAGGTAATCCCTCCACAAACAGTAGCTCAAATTCATCAGCCTTGTCATCCTTATAGTCCCTACTGTAATTTATTCCTAGTTGATCACAGTCTGTTTGTAGCTTAAATGGTGATACTTTGACTTGATAATTATCTCCAATGCGGGGGGTAATATGTGGACTATCAGAATCATCACTGGAGTAAGTAGATGCCGATGACAGTAATGGACTTCCACATATTTCATGAATTGGCTCACTCCCATCATTGCTTTCATGAAGAGATGACTGCATTTCCTGTATTGTGAAAGCCAGTCTCTTCATCTAATGACAGTATACAGATCTGAGGAGACAAACAGTTTTTTTAGGAGCCCAGCATTATCAAGTTCAAGGCCATAAACAGCAGTATCGACACACTCAATTACTTGAAATGGGAAATTGCTGGATAACAAAATAGACAAACTTAGATTCAACACATCAAACAGTGGTTTCCTTTTCCTTTAGTCCTAGCCAAGTCTCAAAGCATAATAATTGAGTTCAGAGTTAATCTACGTTTGTTTCATCATTAACCCAAGATAAGCCTATTATGGTACAAATGTAAGGATCAAATCAGAAATTCCTTTAATTGATTGATTGCACAGCTCATAAATCTTGGATAGACTGAGGAAATTCAACACCAAACACTGCTGTAAAAGAAGAAATCCATCTTGACTAGCAACCATGATTTGAATCTTGCAGATGACTTGGAGCTAAGAGATTGAGGGTTCGGTTGAAAATTGAGATACATAGGGAGAGGTTTCAGTATTAGGGTTGGGTCCTCGGAACACAAACCCATGTCATGATGCATATGACTCCATAATAATGTAATGTCCTAGGGTAATTTTAGCCATTAGGATTCTATGTTTAACCAATACATTATGGGATAAATATATTAAATATTAGGGGATAAATTGCCAACTACATTATGCCTGCCTCAAAATTTCAAGATTCCAAAGAAATCTTATCTCCCAAGCCTGCAATTTTAAGATCCTCCTAATTTTTAATGTCTCCGATGTGGCCTTCGTACTTTTGTCTTTTTATTCCATGATTCTGTTTTGAAATTTTTGTTGCAATTTTGTAACTGGCAAATTTGGCAACATAACCGCCAATGAGGCTGCCAACCCTGAAAATGTTGTCAAGCCCAAGTTCTGATGTAGAATAATGAAGGTCATAGCAACTTGAAGAGGTAAAATCCAAATACCATGCATATGCCAACAAAAATCTCCAACATTTTCAACATTTCTACTCTTGTAGTTGATAATTTCTCTGCGTGTATGCTATTGTCTTGACTGACTGTAGAGTACTTTTTGTATCCCACTAAGAATATAACATCCCATAGATGGATTTGCATAACATAAATTGGTCTTAAGGCTTGGACAATAGTTAGGGGATGAAAAGAATTAAATTAAGGCATGGAAAAGGCTTATCAATATCAATATCCATGAATGAGGCTCGAAACCACTACATATGACCTCTGTAGGGGATCATTTGACTACAGCTAGGATTATAAACACCATTATGAGGTATTTCTCATTACATACTAGTCTTTGAAACCTAAAAATGGTCAATTGAGGAAAACAAGATTCTAAGACCCTAAATAAATCTTCTCAAAATCAACAACCGTGAATAAATCCCCATGACTAAACTCCCAAACAACTGTGTATTACCTTGATTTTTCACCCATTTATGCATTCAAATTTTAGGTAATTCATCTATGAATTTCATTTTAATGGTATGTTTTTAGGTATCAGTCAATTCAGCGGGGAGAATTCTTTCTGTAGCTTTTGGAAGTATATTTATTTTTGTAGTTTTCTAAAGTATACATATCTAATTATATCTCGTATACATATTAGTCAACTCAAAAATTCTCAAAGGTTTGAAGTGCAGAAAGAATTCTCCCTGCTATCAAAGGCACTCCTATAAGCATACATGTACCAAAAGTTGAAACAGAGACAAATGTGGGTGTAACAGAGAAAATAAATGTTTGATAGTTGATGTGTAAACGTATTTTTATAGCCAACTACATTATGCCTGCCTCAAAATTTCTAGATTCCAAAGAAAGCTTGTCTCCCAAGCGTGCAATTTTAAGATCCTCCTAATTTTTAATGTCTCCGATGTGGCCTTCGTACTTTTTTCTTTTTATTCCATGATTCTGTTTTGAAATTTCTTGTTGCAATTTTGTAACTGGCAAATTTGGCAACATAACTGCCAATGAGGCTGCCAACCCTGAAAATGTTGTCAAGCCCAAGTTCTGATGTAGAATAATGAAGGTCATAACAACTTGAAGAGGTAAAATCCAAATACCATGCATATGCCAACAAAAAGCTCCAACATTTTTAACATTTGTACTCTTGTAGTTGATAATTTGTCTGCGTGTATGCTTTTGTCTTGATTGACTGGAGAGCAACAATCCCTTCTTGTATATAATAGTTGTTAATGTTGCTTTAGCCCGTGAAGCTAACTGGTGTTGTTTGTAATGCCCTTGTCGCTGTGACAAGGATCCTAATACCTTTTCCACAAAAAATGCACAAACTAGCACATAGCCTTGACTTTCAAATTGTTTCTTTCCATCTAGAAAAAGTACAAAGGAACTTATAAAATATGGACCTACATATGATGCAGAAGTTTCCAGTGCTGGTAAGGATGCAGTCAAAAGTACTTCCTTCTATAGAGATAGCCATAAGGATTTTGCTAATGACTCAGTATGACCTTATACCGAGCTTGATCACCAGTGTACTCCTTTATGGATAGTAACTATACTCTGCAAATGGACCTCATTTGTCAAAAGTGATCCTAAATGCGAATATGTTTTCTACTATGCCTGCGATTGTCAACTCTTTTTGTGCCTTTGTCTAGGAAAGGTTGAATTTTTATTTTGTATGAGAACAATGATGACTTGGAACTCTGTCTTGTGTGTCAGTGTTTGATCTATGGAAAAAGATAAATATAGATTTTAATCACTCTTGAACAGTCAGCGTAAGGCAGATTTATAGTCAGATTTATATGTGATATCAAATTCCCAGTACCCTGTGTACCCCTTAGGACTGTCATGCTTTGTAAATGGGTCACCATAGGTTTTGACTGAGCCTGATGATGAGTGGATCCTATGTACTGTCTGACCACAGATGAAGCAGCTTGAGGTTTCATAGGGTGGTGATTCTGCTTTGAGTTGGATGAAATGAGTCTTAAAAATGATTTTTGATTGTCTTTTGGAGTGCTTTAGGCTGACTGTAAATTTACTAGCATGAGTTTCATTTTACGGAGGAAGAGCTCTCATATAAACAATTGAGCTTACTATTTCCAGGGATAATTATTTGGATAGAATGCTTATTATTTTTTCCTGAAACTTTATATATTTTTACTGTTTAAATTTTTGTTTTAAGAGCCACAGCATATCTACTGCCTATGACTTCTGAAATCCAAAGTTGGTTAATAAGGTATCCACAATCTAAATTCACTTGTATTTACTTGTATGAGGAATTACAAATACAATGGACTTATCAAATTGGAGATGAAAACTGAATTACTAAATAGTTTGAGTTAACAACATTTCAATACTGAGACAATCTTCTATTACAAGTGAAAAGAGTGCTGAAATATGGTCATTTGTTTGGAATTCACTCTATGTGCCACTGTACCCAGTTAGTTTTATTGTTCTGTTTATCTGGTTTTACTTGTAACACTTAAAAAGAGGATGAGAATGCATCTTCCTCTGCGATAACAATAGCGATGGTGGAATGGTAAACACTCCTCGCAAATTCACACCTTGGAACCTTATCTCGAAATGAAGCTAGTCCTCACTTGCATTAGAGCAAATCCATTTGAACCTTGTTGGGCCTTGAAAGAGAGATCAAATTTCTCCAAACACCTCGTAAACAAATATTCTTGTAAATTCTTTATATTTTTTAATACAAAACAACTGAAAGGTAAGATAGGCCCCATATAGTTGACTCAGTAATAAAATTTAATTATTTTTAAATTTGATTTTTTTTTTATACAAAACATGTCTCCTTGAACAGAACATACTGAAAAGGAAGATAACCCGATAACCCCATATAGTTGACTTAGTAATTAAAATTTTAAGTTTATATGGTATCAAATTCCTCATCAAATTTCTTTCCACATCATCCAGTGGTAAAAAATGGTAAAAAATATATCTAAGAATTCAATATATTTTAATACCCAATATATATTTTTTAATTTTTTTACATAAAATTGTATGTTTGTCATATCAAATATTTCATATTTATAAGAAAGATTAAGTTTCTAAGAATTTAATATCTTTTAATATGTAGCATATATTTTTAATAGACAATATATTAAAGGGAAAGATAATAAGATAACTTTTTTGTAAGTTAGTAAAGCTTCAATATACTACTAAATAAACATACAATACAAAAATAGTAGCTGGTTTACCAAACTAGTTGTAGAAGAAGATTCTCTTTGTTACACATTTAACTAGGCATGCCATTAGATTTTTTTGTTCTCTTTGTCACACATTTAACCAGGCATGCCATTAGATTTTTCTGTCTTTACTTTCCCTTATATAGTTCAAAAAAGTTCCCCTTCCCACTACTACTATATGTAGGTCTGTCTATCTGAATAGCTATATAGCTTTGATCTTCAGACCTAAACTTGACAAAATAACTACAATACTACCTATATAAACATAACATAAAACTAAACAAAAGATTGGTCGATGCCATGATCAACTAACACAATATTATTTGCTTGGAGTTGTTATCGTTGTTGGCCCCATTGTTGGGTCCTCCACAAGGCTTGTCGTTGGAGCCTCTAGGGTTGCCAGTGGACAGCCGCCTGTAGCGCAAGCCTCTCGAACTCGATACTTCCTCAAGCAGGCCAAATCTCTTATCTCTACACCCATCGATATATCCACATTATCGATATAATTTAGAAAGATTGAGAACATTTTGTTAAGATCCCCAATTCTGCCAACATGCAATTTCTCTATGTTAACCAAACCCTTGAGAGCCTCTTCAATTCCTTTTAGGCGTTGGTCTATAGATTTTAACTCGATTTCTATCTCGAGTTGCCTCTTTTTCCTCTACTCTGCTGCCTCTGCTTGCAGCTTTTCCACTAGAGTCTTGACATGCCAAGCGGTCTCCAAGGTCTTTTGGTACACAATCATCTATGTTTTGGATTTCCCTGTGTTGATGATCCAATCTCCTTCCTCCTCTATTCTACCATCAAAGATAACCCTACAATGTCTTCGAACCTCACTCTCCCAGATTTCCACTATATCCTTCCCTTTTGTGTGACTGTTTAGCAACAACCTCCGCTGCTTCCTCCATGCATGTCTGTTTGCAAAACTCAAAGCCCTGAGCATTCGCTCGGGAACTACCTCTTGGCCTACTAGCATCACTCTAGCTCTTACTCATTGCACTCCTTGATAACTGAATTTCCCTCATAGAAATTACTATCACCAACTCACAATTACACCACCTTTCAGTGTTTTGCCTTATGTCGATGAAGCGTGCTCCCTAGCTATGATTTAAAGATGACACCCTAGATGAGACTTGCCTCGCCGATATTTGAGTACTTTCCCTCTCCATTTTCAGTAACTCTGACCTGCTAGCGATGTTGTTGTTCATTCGTGTGTACTTGTGGACGTCCTTCCTCTCATTTTCCCCTATGAGCGGTTTGTTCAAAATCATAATCACCCCGACCTTGCTCTTGTATGTTTCCCTCTTGATTTCGTACCTTCCCACTCCTCTTGCCACATATCCTATTAATGAGACGATCACACTAACAATCTATTATGGGGGAAATCCTCTCCTTCCCATGATTAATCATCACTCTATCCTTGTATTTTAGACACATACCCCTTCTCGTTTCCTAAGTATGTCCATAATGAAGGATTATTTGTTCGTATGAACTGGTAGATCATTGTGCTGATTCGGGCCCACCCCTTCTCTATCAACATGCCTTAATGGCGTGGAGTGATCTCTCTCTGCCAACCTTTGGCTTTCCTCCTTTAGCTAGCCCTCTGAAAACTTGCACATCACGTCAGTGAGGAAATGGACATTATCTACCCCTTTATTTTCCACCCTATCCACCAACACATTCGAAAACCACTGAACTAAGGTGAATTCCATGGCTTTCAACACCTCCAGATGTTTTTGAATGCGTTGGATTAATGGGGGCAAGTGCCAGTTCCATGTTACTTTACTTATTTGTGTGCCACATTGTAACTTACGTGTCACTTGAATGATAAGAGGTGCGGTTCCTACTAGGTCTAGTTCCATGGGAGTTTGCATGGGCTTACAACCATTCATATGTGATTTCTCAATAAGTGTCTTGGCATATTTTCTTTTATATACAAATATCGGTGAAGTGTCTGTCACACCTCCAAACCAAGACAGTAATGCAATAGACCAAGATCGGTCATGTCAAAGGACCTTTTCAAATCCTGCCAAAATTCTCTTCTCATAACTACCTGTGATTACTAAGTCATCGACATACACAACGATGATCACAATATCCCCCCTTGATCTTTGCAGTAGAGGTTAGGATCATAAGCGCTTCTCTTTCAGCCGTGCTGTGCAAAATGCTCATCAATTTTTATGTACCAGGCTCTGGGAGTCCGTTTTATACCATAGAGATATTTGGTTAACTTACACACCTTTGTTTCTTGTCTAGGTGCTACCTTTCATTGATTTCTCAATTCAACATTAGGTGGAGATTCTCAAG
>APFE030406981.1:0-14317 GCA_000404065.3 Pinus taeda | reverse complement strand
TTTCAACTTTCTTAGCAGAAAAGTGTTATTAGAACTTGGTACCAGAGGATGATGGAGGTGAATAATGCAAAGGGAAAATGTCATCAGTATATTTCATAGAATGGAATCTGCTTTATTGTTTTCCTTCTTTTGGCAGTGTGTTTGAATGGAGAAAGATTTTTTCTACCAAAGAAACATCCATAGCCTTTAATCATTGTTTGGTCTTTCACTAACATTCTGTGAAATATTCAAAAACTAAAAATTTCTTTCAGTTACAAAGTACTATAAATAATTGAACTTAATAGAGGGTAGTGGAAACTGTACATTCTAGAAGTTGACAAGAGAGGTATTGTAAGTAGTTGTGGAGGATGGTGGATTTATTTTTAGTTTACAATTGTAAGTGATACTGATGGTTTTCAATTGATGCAACTTACACTTTAATCCTTCTTAAAGTGTTTAACCATGAACGTGAATGCTACTATTTCCTCCAACTTCCAATTAGTAGGAAATTTATACAGAAGTCATGGTTGGACTTGAGAACAAGTGGAGGTTTCCAAAATCCTCATATTGCCACCAATTGGTCCACGAAAACAAGTGGGGGCTCCAAAAATCCTCATGTAGCCACCAATTTGTCCACTCCTAAAGACTCCACAAGACCTCACGTAGGTTGGGAATAATTAGTGAATAATCACACTTGCATACATTTCGGAGGCCGACCTCCAACCATGGGACCACAATACTAAAATAACCGAAAAGAAGCAAGAGAATGTTAATTTTGACTACCTCCACAGTGAAGACCTTTCACCTTTTCAATGAAATTTTGTTTCTCCTTTAATGTGACTCAAGCTTGATTGGTCGAATTTATCTAGAACTCAACTCTACTCGAGAACTAGTGAGAGACAAAACCACCAAATATGGCCTTACCTTACCGCAATTAATATAATAGAGGGCCTTCGATTCAAATAGATAGACATCAAAACCCATATTAACCTCAATGAATTAACAAAAGTTAAAAAGCATGATAAATTACTCAAGGCACAAAAAAAACCAATTCATTCATTCCTTATCTGTGCCTTACAAATTTACCTTCCTCCCATCACATTTGCACAAGGCTTCTTGGCTAAAAGAATAAGAACCATAGATGAATGCTTAAATGAAAATCCAAAAACAATAAAACTTCCAACAAAGTTTTTCGGACATAAATGAAGTCATTCACTTATTTTTCTTGGTCTCACCATACACCCATGAGGTTCCGAGCTTACATAGATGTATATAACATGATAAAAGAGGAATATCATTTAACAGAACCTAAGTATGCTAGCAACAACAACCAACAATACCTTGTTCTAGAAACAAAATACTAACAAATTAAATAGTTGTCCCACAAAGGGCCACATCTATAAGTAGAAAAGAAAACAAATAGGTATAATTTCCCTCTAGGGACACACAAGCACAGTCAAATGTTGGATATTTACAAGAGTTGTTGTTGGAGAAAAATTTGGAGTGATGCTCCTGCATCGAACTCCCTTGGAATAAAGGTTTCATGGAATCCAATACATGAGATCCGCAACAATGATGGCATGCTTCAGAATCTCTACTTCTTCCATCCAAACTGCTTCTTCAGCTAGAAGACCCTTCCATTTAACATGTACTCATACTAATTTTTTATTTCTGGTTCTTTTGATGGGATTTTGTGAAGAGCCATTTCCATTTGTAGATTATGAGTTGTAGGTATCTGTGTCTCCCAATGAATCTTCTCTTCTTCATTTTGTGCTTACTCTCCAGGCTTCTAATATGGGTACAAGTCTGCAACATTAAATATAAGGGAAATTCATATTTCCAGAGAAAATTCGATCTTATAAGAATTTGTTGAAAAATTCCTCAGGATTTTGCAAGGACCAATATTTTTCAACTTCATCTTATTGTACTCACGCTATGGAAACCTTCCCTTCCTTAAATGAGCTAGAACTAGATCCCCAACTTCAAAATTCACCTCTCTTCACTTGAGATCATCCCTTTGCTTAATGTTATAGACATATTTGGGCACTGCAACCCTAATCACATATGTCCTTAAACCAAGGAATTCTATACCCCTAAAAGTGTTGTTTCATACCCTAATGGAACAAGGTCAGTTTCTTACATCATTTCCCAAAAGTTCTCCCTGAAAAACTACTTAGAACTGGTCAAAACTGGACCATAAAGACTGCCCCATGCTGAGGGTGCGATGCACCTCACCTGTTACACATACAGGGTGCGATGCATACTGAAAATCACTTCTGTAGGGTGCGATGAGTGAGAGTAGACGAATGGCAAAGGCAGTTTGCTAGGTGGAAACCCAAAGAATCTTCTAGAAACTTCTCATTTGACACTTGCCTCTTTTAATTTGCCCAGGGATGAGTAAGAGATCATGAAATATCCAAGTGGAACTAAGAACTATGAATGAAATGACACTAATCAAAATCCTAGAAGTTAACTCACCCACCTACAAATATCTATATATGGATCCCTCATCTTAGAGATCCAAAGGCTGGAATTTTGTATTTATGTAAGGGAGTGTTGTTGGTTTCTTTGTGAAACATTGTAGTGTTGGGTTATCTAGCTTTTCATGAGGTGAAGAGGGCTTTCATGCTGGGAGGATGGTACTGGGTCAGACCACTGGGTTGTAATCCTCTCTTATACTACTTTTATCAATAAAGTTATCTGAGTTTTCCTCCATATTCTTGTATATTTCTGAATCTTGTATTGATGTATGCATTTGTATGGTTAATATACATCTGATCCTATGTTGTTTATGGTTATATATATCTATGATTTCATGGTATTATGCTTCCTTGACTCTACAAGCATTCTTTGAAGCGGGACAAGTGAGGAAAGAGTGGCAAAGCACTGTCGAAAAGGGGAGGAAACAAGCAAGGAGCCAAGCGAAAGACTGAGGTTGGTACTCTCTGCTTCTCTCTCATCTATCTCTCATAAAGGAAAACACAAGTAACTTTAGTTTGTTTGTTTCTAAGATAGCTACCCGTCTTAGTGGGACTAGTAGCTCAGAATGGACAGTAGTTTTGCCGATAATAAAATGGCGACTCTACTGGGGAATGAATAGTTTGATTGTTAGTTACTATTGTTTGCTTTATAAACTACAGACAGAGCCTGAAGTTAAGCCAGCTAGCCTTCGAACTTCTTTTTCTATGCAACTGTAAAGTAGATCAACGTTGCTTGAGTCAATCTCCAGGTTAGTTTATGAACTGAACATCTGACTTGCAAACATCCTAAGTGCCCTGGTGGTAGCTCAAATAACCTCATTATATAATCCCCTATACATTGTGTTTACTACCTATCATTAGCTCAGCCTAAATCTCTGAACTTAGCTGCAAACTGTGAGTGAAAACCATGCTAAGTCTCATCCCTGGACCATCGCATTGTCTCTCATTGGAAACTTGGATGCATCGCACCTCCTGTGTGTTACAAGTGAGATGCATCCCTATTTCCCTTTGTTATAGGTGTGATGATTGAATGAGACTATTTCTGCCTCAAGATTTTGGTTTTTTTTTCATTGTTTTCAGCTCTATTCAGTACTTTTGGTGTCTATGATGAGTATATAACTATTGAAACCTTCTTCCTTTGCATTATTCAACCTCCATTGTTAAGGAATTGTGAACGGTTTTTATGTACTTTTCAACATTTACAGTCTTCCTTTGCAAAAAATAGCTTAATTGAATTGTTGTCTTTTGATTTGAAAGTGTCACAAGTGTCGTTCTCAATCAAAGAAAAGAGTGTCGTAAAATCTTCCTCTTTTAGATAGTTGATTACACTTTTGCTATTGTATTTGATTTGAATAATCAATTCTTCGAAGTGTCAAAAGAAGTTTTCAAGTCAAAATTGAAAGTGTTGTCTTAGTCTTCCTTTCATTTTTTAAAAGAAATTGCTAAAGTGTCGCTTTGAGAAAAGATAGTTCAGATCTATACTTAGTTTTCTTTTTGTCATTCTCACATTAAGGAAACTGAAAAACAAATACATGCATGTGCATTTGCATTTAGATTGCATGCAGAAATTGATTTAGGACAGTGCATCTTAGTGTGTGCTCTCTGCTCTATGTTGAAAGAATTTTACTTCTCTTTCCTTAGTAGCTAGGATTTTCATTGCTAAAAGAAAATAAACAACTATTTATCATCTTAGATTATATATTTAGGAATTGTATATCTACATCACATGGTGAACCTTAAAGGAAAACTTCTTAAGAAAGATGAAATGTAAAATAAACCTCAATGAACATAAAAACACTTTGGAACCTAACGCACAACATCTAGAAGTCTAGGCTAGAGACGTATTCCGGCATCGTAAATCCGAGTAGCTATTGTTTTCATCATAGGTTGGGTGATTGCTCCTCTTTGATACGACAAGTTCCAATACAGACTTGTGCTCCCACGTACCGTCGAGTATATATTGGGAGACCACAATAGGCTATATCCTTTATCCTAAGGAAGCCGTGTCTGCCGCACTATCGATCGCAATGCACTGAACACAACATTCAGGAAGATTGACTGCCATATGTAAAAATTATTCTGCAATTTTGCGATTGATCTGGTAATCCCTTTGTCTAGATTTCCAGAGTAGTCACCATCATTCCTTTTTAGACTCCTTAAAAGAAAAGGTCCATCTGAGCACTTGTCACTTCAGGCTCATTAAAAATCAAAGGCGACTAGAGTCATCTTTAGCTTTTTCTCGACTATTTAAAATTGAAAAAGCAATTTGTGTCAAAGCGTCATAAAATTTATTTTAATCGGAATAACATCACTGTTCCCTCGTTGGTCTTAGGTTGAGAAAAATGGAGTCCACCAATCAAGGATTTTCCGGTGGGGGGAATCCTAGTCCTTTCTCTTCTTGGGGAGATGTTGGTGCTCCACATATGGCTACATTGTCCCTTCCAAGACTCACAATTGGCCCGCCAGTATGGCTTTTCTCGACCTCTATCATTCAAAACACCGTAATTCCTCAATAATCAAATCAGCAACCAGATGATACTGAAGTCACTCCCCTGCCTTCTATTTCATTTGTTTCTCCCTCTCCTTCTTCCTCTTTTCTGGGTGAAGCTAGTAACGCTAAAAACCAAGTAATTGAGAAGAAGGAGAAAGGGAAGGAGGAGAAGAAGAAGAAACCAACGACGAAAGGGAGTAATCATGCATAGTCTAGCGAAAATCCACACACTGCACCATCCAAACCTAAATCTCCATGTGTCATTTGCAAAGGAGATCACTATCATCGAGATTGTCCTTGCATCCCACATATCTTAACGGACTAGTCTTCCTACTTGCACAATTCGGTGTCTTCAACCTCTAACAATCATGTTGAGAGCACACCATCAACTAGTGAAAACGAAGTGAATGGAAAAAAAGGAAGATCTAAATTCCATGTAGACTATGTGAAGGCGATCATGCCCTCCACTGTTGTCCATTCTTGGATGAAGCTAAAAGAGTCTTGAATAACTGTCCTACTTCACCGCAACGACTTCCTCCTAGATATAAGAAACTCTTGCCAAGATTATCGCTAGTTGAAAATCTGACTGACACACCTTTGTTGTCGGTCAAAGCACCTATCATTGAAGATAAACCCTTTGAGTCCACACCAGACCAAATTCAACAGGTTGAGATAGCAGTCGACCCAGTCTTGTCTTCAGAAGGTCCACCTTCAGATGATATAGTCACCAAAGAGAATGAGAACGACACCATTCAAATTCTTTTTGTTAAAACAGAATCTGATGAACATGGGGGCAATCTACCCGTTCCTTTACTATAGGAAGGAAGTTCGTTAGAGATTCACCTACTCATTTATTCAGTCCCTCCTCTAAGCAACCTAGTCATTTCCTTCGATTGGAATCTACTAGGGAGACCTCGCCTACCATCTAATGTACCATTCTGAATCATAGTACAATCTTACAGAATGATCATGGATGGTACTATGATAGATGGAGGGGCTTCTATGAGTATCCTTTCCTCAACTGCTTGGAAAGCACTTGGCTCGCCATTGCTTCTGCCTAAGATTCGAAATCTGTTAGGCTTTAACAAAGGAACCAGTCAACCATTAGCGATCCTTCCAAATTTGCCTATAACTTTGAGAAGGAACACCATTTATCTAAATGTGATGGTAGTCCAGGGGCCTCTATATTACAATCTACTCCTTGGGTGTGACTACATTTACAGCATGGGAGCTATTGTTTCCTCACTCTTTTGAGGTGATGTGTTTCCTATATGAAGGTATAATGGTCCATCTTGTTAACCAACTTTCATTCCCTGGTTCAAACATGGCTACTAGTCAAATGCCATCCCTAACTGGTCTTTTTGCACAAGGAATGTCTCATCAACATCTAATCCATCCACCTAATGAGCGCGAGTGATTCAGTGAATGTGACTAAACCCAGGGGGCATGTGCCCTAGTTTGCTTTGGCAGGAAAACCCCAGATATAAGGTAGGTTTCCGCGTAGGATATATGACTATTCTGACACACCTGTCCGTTTAGGAAAATGGGATTAGACTAGAAAAGGATTCCCTCATCAAAGGTTATGTGATTGGAAGCTCGTACCATTCACCTTTGTCTATTTCAATGGATAGAGCCAAGGAAGTGTTTTGTCTACAAATGTGGACAAAACAACCTTGCTTTAATGCAAGAATTTCCATATGGTAACCTGGAAACTCTACTTCTCTTTCAAGTTACGCTGGTCACAAGTGAAAAGCGACTAGCGTAACTCTAACCCAATAGTTTTTTACTAACTTCAACTACTTAAGTTAGGTGATTGGTCTAATCAACCATTCACCTTTGTAAGGGCCAAATGGCACTGGCAAAGTAAAGGAAAGGTTTCCTGTTGAGAAGCTATCCTACCTAACCTCAGTAATTCTTTAACTCCTAGGACAGTAGTTGGTTGCTCCTAGCTTGCATACAAAAGGCTCCGGAGCAAAGTTGTGCATGGGAAATCTCCCTAAAAAATGAACCTACTAATGAGAGACATCCTTATTATACGACTGGCATGAGCAATGTTTCTACAAAGTTCAAGCTCGTTAAAAAATAAACCTAGTTATGAGCATATGTTCCTCTAGAGTTCAAGTTCATTAAAAAATGAACCCACTTTTGGTAAATAACCTTTTTGATCACATTACTATTATATTTTGAGCCTTGGTCGTGTTCTTACCATCACCTCCACTTTTTAGCTGATCATCCGCCTCCACTTGATTGTTTACCCTTTTCAGGAACAGTTGCAACGAGTGATTCTGTTAGCCATCTTCTTTACACTGTTGTGATTGAAAAGTTCCAAACCTTACCTGGAACCAGCTGCTAACCGAAGATATCACTCGTTCCTCAAACATGAGTCTCTTTTAAGCTCTCTCTAGACTCGTAAAATATAAAAAGATTACCAAGAAATTCGCCTCTCTAGCTCGTTAAAGTGATTAGAAGTGCCATCCCTCCTCTATATTTTAATCTTTTTAGACTTGAGGGATCATTACATAAAAAAATTGAGTTCTTGTCTTTTTCGGCTCATTAAAGTGATCGGAAAAGTCATCCCTTTCGTATTATTTTATACATTTTCAGAATTAAGGGATCATACTATGAAAAAGGATTACTGGAGTTTCCTTTATGTCTTTTTTCAGACTCTCTAAAATTGAAAAGGACCGAGTTATATCTATCGTTAAACTCGTTAAAACAATAGCGACGAACTTGTCCATTACAAACAAGAGCAAGTTTCATTGTTGCTAGGCTCACTAAAACATAGCGACAGGTTTGCCCGAAGGAAAAATTATAGAACAAGGATCTGTTATCCTCCTCAATCTTGACAAAAATAAAGAGGTACTAGTCAAAAATGACCAAGGAAAAATTGGGAAGAAAACTTGAAGAACTTTATTGGTAGCAGGTCGCTCTTGAATATGACACTTTCACTCCATCACCATGATTGAGTCGGGTTGGGTTATTTCGTTCACCAGTCATATCACCATTGGTCCTCCGTACCATCCATTTTTTGGGTTAACACTACAAATCCATTTCAGTGTCGTTGATATGTTCAAGAGAAGTCGCTAAGAGAATTCACCAACCTAGCTTACACCTCATCCACTCCAATACCTTCACACTCTATTTTTTCATGACTGCCACCTTGAACCTTGTATCATCAGATCGTTTTACCTCCACAAAACCATTTTCTCCATTCTGTGTCGTAGATGTGGGATTCATTAAGGCCCTCCTATGATAGGTCACTTCTTGTTAACATCATCTCATTATCCAAGAAGTTGACCTAGGAACAACCCTTTCAGTACTTTGAAGCTTTCATGCCTCAATGGAAATTTTCTCACTTCCAACGATAAGTTTACATCAATGGCCTTCGAACTAATGATTTTGCATGGTGTTCGACATCGACTCATGTATTCACACCACGTGAATTGTACTACAGTACCTTGAGGGTCATCATCATTACCGGTGATTCCTCTCACGCCTGTTAACAACTTACATCATTGGCTGGTAATCAGGTGATGTCTTTCCATGTTCGACATCAAAACATCTTTTCACATGGATCCACTTGTACTTCAGGCGAAGATTGAATGAGTCTGAAGACCCCGGATCTAGTTTCATCCATCTGGGCTACGATATATTTAGGAAAAATAAAGACATCAAATGTACATCATAGCTACATAGATAATCATCCAAGCCAAGGGATAATGGCTCTACTAGAATCATCAGCCTGTCACACAGACGGTTGTCTGTCCTATGTACATGAAAATGAATTTATAAAGCTAAGCATGGGAATGCCCACCTTAGCTAGATCATGAAAATATTATGAAGATAATGTATTGTATTATATCTTATTATAGGTCACCTTCTAGTTCGAAAAACCTCGGATCCTCATGATAAAGCATTTGACCTGACATCAGAAGATTTACAACCTTATGCTTTAGGGGGAAACTGTTATAAAACTATTTGGGCACTGCAACCCTAATCACGTATGTCCATAAACCAAGGGATTCTAAACCCCTAAAGATGTCGTTTCATACCCTAAAGGAACAAGGTCAGCTAATTACAACATTTCCCAAAAGTTCTCCCTGAAAAACTGCTCAGAACTGGTCAAAACTGGATGATACAGACTACTCCATGCTGAGGGTGTGATGCATCTAACCTGTTACACATAGAGGGTGCGATGCATACTAAAAATCCCTTCTGTAGGGTGTGATGAGTGAGAGCAGACAAATGGTAGAGGCAGTTTGCTAGGTGGAAACCCAAAGAATCTTCTAGAAACTGCTCATTTGACACTTGCCTCTCTGAATTCACCCAAGGATGAGCAAGGGGTCATGAAATCTCCAAGTGGAACCAAGAACTATCAGAGAAATGACACTAATCAAAATCCCAGAAGCTGACTCACCCACCTGCAAATATCTATATATGGATCCCTCATCTTAGAGATCCAAAGGCTAGAATTTTGTATTTTTGTAAGGAAGTGTTGTTGGTTTCTCTGTGAAACATTGTAGTGTTGGGTGATCTAGCTTTTCATGATGTCAAGAGGGCTTTCATTCTGGGAGGATGGCACTGGGTTAGACCGCTGGGTTGTAATCGTCTCTTCTACTACTTTTATCAATAAAGCTATTTGAGTTTTCCTCCATATTCCTGTATATTTCTGAATCTTGTATTGATGTATGCATTTGTATGGCTAATATACATATGATCCTATATTGTTTATGGTTATAAATCTCTATGCTTTTATGGTATTATGTTGCTTTGACTCTATAGGTGTTCTTTGAAGTGGGATAAGTGAGGAAAGAGTGGCGAAGCTCTGTAAAAAGGGGGAGGAAATAAGCAAGGAGCCAAGCAAAAGACTGAGGGTGGTACTCTCTGCTTCTCTCTCATCTATCTCTCATAAAGGAAAACATAAGTAACTTTAGTTTTTTTGTTTCTAAGATAGCTACCCATCTTAATGGGACTGGCAGCTCTGAATGGACACTAGTTTTCCTCATAACACTTATATTTAAGACTACTTTGTTGTAGTTGCTCTTTAAGTTGCTCATGGAACATCTGCATTGTTGTAGTGAACTCCTTTGCATCTGCAAATTGATTCTCTCATTTTCCTAAATTTATGAGTTCATAAATACCTCTCAGATGCATGTTATACATAATATAAAAATGACTTTTTCCTATGATCCTATTATGTCAACCATTATAGGAAAATTTAGCTTGTGTGATAACTTGATCCTATTATTTATTATGCTCATGCACCAGACATCTAGTAGACTTCCCAAACTTTTATTAACCACTTCAATTTACCCATTTGTTTGGGGATGATAAGTTGAGCCGTAGGTTGAATCAATCCCCAATGTCTTCCATAAAGTTCTCCAGAAATTCCAACAAACTTTGTGTCTTGGTAAGAGACAATACTTCTAGGAAATCCATGTAGTCTCACCACTTCCTGGAAAAACAAATTTGCAATATGGAAAGCATCATTTATTTTTTAACAGGTTATGAATTTTTCCATCTTTGAAAATATGTCCACTACTACAAAAAATCAATCATGGATTCTCTAAGTCCTTGGAAAACCTAAGAAAAAATCCACATTAATCACTTAAAAAGGCATGCTTGGTATGGGTAGTGGCTGTTATAGCCTTGAATTATGTGACATCTTCCCTCACAGTTGACTAATAATAAAAAGAGATTAATTATGCATATGTCTTGTCATGGCCAAAATGACTAGCAGGTCCCCGATTATGATTGTCTTTCAACAAATTATCCCTCATGGATCCTCTTGGAATACACAACTTGTTTCCCTTGAACATCAATCCAACTTGAACCAAATATTCAAGCCATGGGCTTTGATATATGATCACAAGGTTTTCATGAACTTCATAAACCTCCTTAAAATATGAATATTCCTTGTACAACTCTTGGAGATGCTCATATCTAAGAGCGTTAACATGGAATTCCTACAAAATTAAACATCTCCTACTCAAACCATCACAACTTTGTCCTCACTTCCATTAGTATGTTTTAAATCAAAAGAAAAATTATACATGTACTTAGCCCATTTTACATGTCTTTGGTTCAACTTGTCTTGTTTGCTGATAAATTTCACTGCATGGTTTTTGGTGTATATAATGATATCTTTGGTCATAAGATAATGTCTCTACCTCTTGAGAGACTGAATTATTGCATAAAACATTTTGTCATAGGTAGAGTGCTTATATTTTCCCTCATTCAATCTCTCACTGAAATACACAATTGGTTTATCATCTTGGCCAAGGAAAACTCCAATGAAAGTTCCACTAGCATCACATATTACTTGAAAAAGCTTCTGGAAATTAGGAAAAAGCAAAATAGGTTGCTCAGTGATCTTCTTCTTCAGAAATTTGAATGCTTCTTTTGCTACTGTTGTCCACTTAAAAGGCCATTGTTCCTTTTTAATTGTGTCTACCATAATTGGTGCAAAAATGTGAGTAAAATTTCATATATATTTTTTGTAAAAGATAGTCAGTCCATGGAAGCTTCTCACCTCATGTATGCTAGTTGCGGAAGGCTAATATTTACTACCTTTCACTTTCTTAGGGCCCATTTTCAGCCCTTCAACATAGATTACAAATCCTAAATAAACTAACTGTGTTTTAATAAAGGAACATTTCTTCAGATTTATCAAAAGTTTTTCCTACTACAATTTCTTCAATGCCAGTTTTAAAAATATGAGTTGTTCCTCCTTCGTTCTATTGTACACAAGAATATCATCAAAATAAGCAATCACAAACTTGCCAATAAATTCTTTGAGAACTTCATTCATGAGCCTCATAAAAGTGTTTGGTCCTTTGGTCAAACCAAAAGGCATAACTAGCGATTCATACAAGCCATAATTGGTTTTGATGTTTTCCCTCCATCCCCCCCCTCAATCTCATGTGAATATGATGATACCCACTCTTTAAATCTTTTTTGGAAAATTATCCAACACCACTCAGACAATCCATTATATTATCCATGTAGGATAAAGGAAACCTATACATGATAGTTTTCTTGTTAATAGCTCTCGAACCAATACACATTATCCAACCTCCACCTTATTTTGGACTCAAGACAGTTTGCACATCACACATGCCCATGCTCTCTCTAATCAACCCTATGTCCAATAGCTCTTGGACTTCTTTTCAAATTTCTTCATTTTCCTTATGGGTCAATCTATATGCTGCTTTGTTAGCTAGATTAGCTCCTAAAATAAAATGTATATGATGGCTAATACTCCTCATAGGTGGTAAGGCATTTGGAAACTCATCAATAATAATGTCATCATATTCCTTTAATAATGACTGAATTTCAGTAGGTAACTCATAACAACGTAAACTTTGAAACGGGAACTAATATTGTTACCTGTTTCATAGAGATAGCAAAAAAGTGGCCCGATTTTTAAAAGAGGTGATGCAGGAAACATATTTTTTAGAGAATTGTTTTCGAAACTTTAAATAACCGACACGATTAACCTTTCGTAGAGGTAGCAAAAAAGTGACCTGATTTTGAAAAATGGTGATGCGGAATACACTTCTTTTTTTTTCGAAGCATATTTTTGACACTTTATGTTTTCTTATGTATCACATATAAATATTTGTTTTCAAATGTTAGTGATTTTCATGCTAATTTTGAAACATGTTGATGTGACATGTTAATGCAACATTAATTTTTCTTAAAGGACTTATTTTTGACACCTTAAAATTTATTATGTACAATTTTTTTTGAAATCATGATTACTTAACGAATTTTGAGGTTGTTTTATTTTTATTTTTTTAAATGTTGATTACTTAAAAAAACAAATATAAAAATATATATAAAAAAAACAAAAGAAACATTTAAAAAAAAATTATCTCATAAACCATAAAAGAATTTGGAAAATTATATATATCATTAATAAGTAAGTAAAGAAAAAAAAAAACAAAAATTAACAAAAAATAGAAAAGAAATAATTATAAACAAACTAGATTAGAAAAAATAGAAATTAACAAACTAGTAAAATTAAGATTAAAAACATATAAAAAAACAAATTAAACTCGAATTAATTAAAAAAAACCAAAAAAATATGAAAATTATATATCTTATATATATTATATATATTATATATATATATATATATATATATATATATTCAATTTAAAAAAAAAATCAAGAAACATTTAAGTTTTAAAAAGAAATATGTATTTTTGAGTTAAAAGAGAAAAGCCTTTTTTTATTTTTATTAAGCCCTATATTTTTTATTTAAAAACAAAAAAATAGAATTAATAAAACAAAAAAATAGAATTAAAAAAAAACATATATATGTTTGATTTTAAAAAATAAACATTTAACTTTTTTTTAATAAATAAATGTTTTTTATTTAAAAAAAAATTATGCGCATTATTTTTTAAATAACATACATTTATTTTTGTGTTTGTTTTGTTTTATTTTATTTTTTTTATTTTATTTTCAATTTAAACACCTTTAAACTTTAAAAAAAAAAATTATTTAAAAGAAAAAAATTAAACTATAGTCAATTCATACACATTTTTTAATTTTTTTTAAATAAACTATATTATATATATATATATTATATATATATATATATATATAATTGATTCTACGCCCTCCGCATAGGGTTGCGCCACCACAGGTGGTGGCGAGGCCAATCTGGGAATTGCTTCATCGCCTTCCGGCCACCCATGGTGGCGTGACCCTTGGAAGAGGGGGTGCATGCAGCCTGGAATTGCCTCGCCAACGCGCGGCCGCCAATGGTGGCATGGCCCTGGGTGGAGGGGGTTTCATGCAAAGCCCAGAAATGCCTCGCCGCCATGTGACCTCCTGGGATGGTCGTGCCACCACGGGAGGCTGTGCGGTGGCAAGGTGATTCCAGGCTACATGCAGCCCCCTCCGCTAGGGTCTCGCCACCATGGGCGATAGTGGGGCAATTCTCGGAATTGCCCTGTCGCTGCTCGGCAACTCGTGGTGGCGCGGCCCTATGTGGAGGGGCTGCATGGAGTCACCCCTCTAATACTCGACCACCCGTGGTGACACGACCCTAGGTGGAAGAGGTTGCATGCAAGCCCAGAATCTCCTCACCTGCACCCTTCCGCTCGTAGTGGCGTGACCCTAAGCGAAGGGGCTGCATGCAACTCCCTCTGCCCAGGGTTGCGCCACCATGAGAGGTTAGGCGACAGCAACGCAATTCTTGGAATTGCCTCACCGCTGCCCGACCTCCTGTGGTGGCGTGACCATGGGTGGAGGAGGCTGCATGCAGCTGCTTCGCTGAAGGTTACACCACCGACAGCAGGTGTCAAATTTTTTTCACTTTTTTTTTTTAAATAAAAGAAAAATTGTTCCAAAA
>APFE030406979.1:199768-223100 GCA_000404065.3 Pinus taeda | reverse complement strand
CTTTTATTCATAAAGTTAATACAATCAAGTTTGTTTTTCTCAATGAACTGTCTCTATGGTTTATTTTATGAGCTCCTTGATCTTCCTAATGAACATGTTTTATTATAATATCTTTGCAGATGTTCTTTGATGTGCATTTGTTTGTGTATGCAGGTTGTCTAAAGAGGAATTGCTTGAAGCTGTTGAAATCAAGCTACCACAAACAAGCGTTGGACCGAGGTAGGGTCTATTACACCTCTTAGTTTCCATTTATGAATTGAAACATGTTTAGAGAAAAGTAGATTTGCTTGTGCTGCTTGTTGCTAGATATCATTTGATACTAGGGAGATCGGTCTTGTCCGCAAGAACGATTTATCCGGCCAAAAACATGCAAATCCATGCATGTCCAAACCAGCTAGGAAATCACACATGCAAAAGGTTACCTGCAAGTATTCATGCTGAAACTCCTTGATCCTTCTTTCCTTCCTTTCCCTTTGCTTGGTTTCCTTTTCCTTCCTTGCTTTTCCTTCCTTGATTCAAACTAGAGTGCTCCAAGAAAACTCAAAGTGACCAAGAGTGAGTAAGAGAATAATGAGAGAGCTCTAAAACTAAACTGAGAAAGGTTACACTAACCAAACTTGAGCCAAGAGTTTACACTGACTAAGAACTTAACACTGAAAGAAGCCTACCAACTGATCCTCCTCACATACAACTTGTGACCTTTTACCTTCATTTTCTCCTATTTTCCTTTATTTTCATAAATAAATGTGTCAAAAATGCCTTTTTTCCTTTTAATGCCTTTGTCTTAGCCTTTGCCAATTTTCCTTAGCCAAAACACACATCCAGTGATGCTCACTAGGGTATATTTTCCCAACATTCATCTTGGAATACGTGTCCCTTTCTCGTGGTCTTATTTTTGCCTTTATTTACATTATTACATATATTTTTCATCGGGGATGTTACAGAACCCTCCCTCTTGGGGGACACCATCCTAAGTCTTAAACCACACCAAGACCTCAACAAAACCGTTGAAAAGTAAACATATTGCCCATGGAGCTTTATGACTTAGCTCGATGCAGTATTTACAATGAAAGACCTGCTCAAAAGCAAAACATCATGATAACATTACCAAATAACAACCATACCACATACTGGAGCTTTATAACCCAACTCATTACGATATTTACAATAATCAGATATACACATATGCACATTTGCTAACCCAATAAATAAAAGGACACAATTCCTGTATCAATCAACAAGGGAGTCCAGAGGCTTACACCTCCACCCTCAAAGTAATACTAGGATTCACCTCCTTCCCAAGAAGTTCTGAATCCACTGCCATAGTCAAAGTTGCATCCAATGTCTAGTTCTATAATCCTGCACCACTTGTCCTCTCAGTAAACAATTATTGGCTCATTGTTCCAAGGTGCACTCCCAATGTGCATCTGATTCCATCTAGAGATGCTAATGACCAAAACTAATATATTTGTGACCTTCCCTTCTCTGCTACATAATACCTCAGGAAATCCGGTCACCCCCTTCCGTTTAGTCACTCACCTTCCAAGTTCCTCGGAATCCCCCAAGCTGACGATCCATCCCTTGGCAAGGCTTCATCGCATCAGAATATCAACAACCAAGGCATGTACCTGCCTCAAAACCATCATACTAGTCATATCATGCTCATGGAAATCAATGGACACTATTGGGTACCAATGTCCCACAATGGCCCTACTCCTGAAGTACTCTACCAATATACTGTTGCATGTTCCAATTTATTTCGTTGTTGCTGCTAATTCTTGTAGTTGAATTCAACTACCTAACCGGGCATGTTCATGCTTCGAATACCACACACATAACTTCCATTAGATTTAAAATAAATTAAAATAAATTCACATCATACCTCATTGGTAGCTCGTTAATAAGGTACATTTGAAATCATGTTCGCTTCCTGTCACAACAAGCCAAACTAGCATATTTGACCAAATCAACATGTATAAAATATCACATCGGGTTAGCTCAAAACACCACCATCATAGATCAACATCACAAATCACATGTAACCATCACAAGCCATAATCATATAACATATATAATCCTCATATAGCATAGTCATAAACCACATGCATCATAAAACTGAAATAAAATGTTGATACTTGTCCTTTCATCAATCCTTAGCTTCTACCTTTTTCTTTATTTCGTACGCACTATGGATCCATTTCCACACCTGATAAATACCTAGTGCCTTCTCCTCAACCATGTGCACATATGCATAGTGTGCATCACACACATACACCCACACACAACATACAACTCCGTGCAATACATGCACCTACCCTGACATACAACACATCCACATACACCCAATGTTCACAATACAATACATACACCTACATCTGACATACAACACAACCCAATACATCTATACCCAATGTACAACACCACACAATACATGCACCTACACAATGCACATACATGTGCCACATGCCATCAACACATCATGTATGACATGCACACAATACCACTTGTACCATATGTACAACATATACACAGTACCACCTGTACACCGCACCACCTACACAACGTGTGTACAACATCACATGTACATGACGCCACCTGCATAATGTGTACACAATGCCACATGTACACTACACCACTTGTACAATGTGTACACAATAACACATGTACATAGTACCACATGCCTGACATGTACGCGACACCACAATGCCACAACACCACGTGCACACAATGCCACTTGTACAACATGTACACAACACCACTTGTACAATCACGCACACCACACCATATGTACCTAGCACCACATGTACAACATGCACACAACACCACATGTACATATCACTACATAGCCAACATGTACATAACATCATTTGTACACAACACTGCATATCCAACACACGCAGAGCACCATACACATACAACACTACATATCCATCATGCACACAGTACAATATGTACACAACACCATATATCCAACGTGTAAATAGCACCATCTATACCCAACACTGAATATGCAACATTCATACAACACTATTTGTACTAACACCCTATACATAACATCACATAAACAACATGTACACACACTAAATATGCACAACACTGCATGCGCACAACATCACAAATACAACATGTACAACATATACAACATATGTATAACAATATTACCACACATCCCAACTACATTGTCTCTACCAAGCAACCTTGCTTCCAGTGTCTTACCCATGCTTGTCCCAACATGTCGCAGACCACACTGCTTTCATTTTACTGATGTATCCCTCAGTATAACCTATCCATAACATAGACATAATATAATCAAATAATATCAACTCATAACCACATGATACTGACCTCATATATTTGTCATGAATACTCTTCCAACTTGATTTCTCATGAATCAGGAATCTCTTCATTCCATTTACTTGCATAAGAAATCATTCCTCCATAAGGATGATTCCTGATGACCCTGTCGGATAGTCACATAGATACATACACTACATACATATATAATTGTTAGCACAAAACAATCATCACCTTGTCAGACAATGAAATACGTACATTCATGTATACATATATAAACATCAGCATAATCATGATCATAACGTAATTACCAGATAACATAAGGTCCAGATTAAGAGAACTTCTTTATTCATGCAAAACATGTGCAACTGTAACAACCCTTATGAAAAATTCTATGTAAAAATATATAAATACCATAGATGATGGGATACGTATTCCATGCTGAATGTTGGGAAACACATCCTAGGGGGTTTTCATTTGGTTTATTATGGCTAAGGAAATTAGCAAAGGCAATGGCTAAGGTTTTGAAAAGGCATGAGGCATTAATTGACATTTATTTATGAAAATAATGGAAATTAGGAGAAAAGGAAGGTGAAAGGGCACAGGTTGCATGTGAGGAGGAAATTGAAGGAAAATAATGGAAAATGAAGAAAATAGAGGCCTCATTAATAAAAATGCTTCTGAGGATCAGTGGGGAGGACTTGCTCAGTCAGTTTTGGAGTTCTCTCTCTCTCTCTCATACTCTTGGTCACTTAGATTTTTCTTTGAGCACTCTTGGAGGGTGTGGCATACTTGGATTCTTGGAGCAAGAAGGCAAAGGAAGAGCAGGAAACCGCAAGAAGGCATCGACATCATCAACTACATCATACTTGTTTGCAGGTACCGAGTTTCATGTATGATTTCTTCACGAGTTTTGGCATGCATGGCACATGCATGTGGTTTCTTGGTTTGATCTATCATTGGTATGGAGGATGGCCAATATTGATAGTGGATTGCCTAGCCTTGCCATTTCCCGGATAGCCATGGTGATTGTGGGTTTTCTTTCATTGTGTTTGTTTTGGTCAGTTCTCATGTTTCCATAGCTTGGGTTGAGTTACTAGTCATGGAAGTCCTGGTTGAACAAATTCTCTGGAAGCCTTGTAACAACTTGGGTTGAGTTACTACTCTTGGAAGCCTTGGTTGGACAAACGCTCTGGAAGCCCTTGGTGGGTTGAGTTACTAGTCCTGGAAACCTTGGTTGGACAAATTCTCTGGAAGCCCTGTATAAGGTGTGGGTTGAGTTACTAGTTCTGGAAACCTTGGTTGGACAAACGCTCTGGAAGCCTTGGAAGGCTTGGATGGAGACCAATCTGATGATGGTTTTTGGTGATGTCCAACCGTGAGGTGGAACCATTGTTTGATGGGTTGAGGTGGATGGCCTCTGGCAGCCCTGGATGAGTTTTGATTGATGTGTTCTATGAGATCCCACATTCATGCTTGGAATATGGCACGAGGGTGAATGGATGAAGAGAGATTTGGCTCAACCATTCTACGGTCGGGTGGAATGTGGTAGTCCCATCTCCGGTTGGTTCATTGCATTCATTAATGAGAAATCCATTCCCTTGATTTTCATGTGTAAAGTTCTTGATGTATTCATGGATTTGATGGATCATATGTTTATTGTATTTATGTTCCTATTATGTTGGTTATATGAACATTTCATGATAGCTGCAAGTAATGAATATCTTATGAAGAGTGAGATCAAAAGCAAATATGCATGTTATGGGTTTTAGGTGCTTTGCTTGATCTGAACTAAGGATGAACCTTAGCAGTTGATGAGGGATGAGATCTAATGATGGATCAAGATCATGAGACCTAAAATGAATTATTATTATATGGTTTGATCATGGATAGTCTAGATCTGAGTGCTAACGCATGATTTACACTGTAAATGTTTTGATCTAGGTATGACTGAAGTCTGGAATAGTCGTGATGTTTTAAGTTAGCATTTGCAGATCTGTACACTGGTTCGCTTTGGTAAAAGCATGTATACACGCTGCTTCAGCACATCAAAGTAGCGTATATATTATGAACTATGATATTTGAAGTTGCAGTTGGTTATGGTTGTTGATGCAGAATTCTGGGTTCTGCTCTATGTTCTGATGACTGTGTTTTGGTGACAGTGTTCTGAATCTTCAGATTGATTGTTTGTGATTTGCTTCAGTGATGATGGGTTTTCAGCGATTGGTTTTATTGTAGTGGTGATTGATTTTGAGCTTCAGTGTTGTTGATGGGTCCAATATAAAAATTTGATGAAATGAGGCCTCCAACTTGTGGTGTTGTGTTCCAGGAGTATCCAGTCTGAAAATTTATGAAATATGGTCCCTGGAGGAAGAGAGAAGGTTGTAGCCTTTTGTAGGTTGGCACCTATGTACTGGTAAACATATTGGCTAGTACAAGATTCAGGGGGTTGGAGCTCCCTTCCAGTAGCAGCTAGAAAATGAGTGAAGGTTGGAGCCTTTGGTAGGTCAGTGCCTACGTACTAGTAAACGGATCGGCTAGTACAAGAGATAAGGGGTTGTAGCTCCCTTCCAGTAGAAGTTGGAGAACAAGAGAAGGTTGTAGCCTTTTGCAGGTGGGTGCCTACATATTGATATGAGTCTTCACCAGTACAAGATTGTACATAGGTTTTTCTTATATTAAAAGAAGACAGCAGCAGGTGGTTTTTGTCCCACATTGGGTTTCCACTTTAAATCTTGGTGTTCATGTGTGTTTCTTATGTGTGATGGTTTGTTTTGTTATTACTACATATGGTTACTTTTTATATGGTTAATGAAGTGTTGATGCATTGATTAAAGATCAACATATGATGAATTAATTGAATCATAAGTTTGCTAGATAAATGTTGGTTGTTGTAAATACAGTTGCATGTACATGCTAGTTACCTTCATGAAGTAGCATCTATAAATTAGTGTATGAAAAGAAAAATATTATTGATTTGACTAATATTGATTCACTCCCTCCCCCTCTCAGTATTATTTCCAACAATTGGTATCAGAGCAAGTCGTTCAGAAGAAGCTTGATCGCTTGAAGGGAGATCTTTCAAAATGAACAATCACGAAGGCATGGGATCTATCAGACCACCAATTTTCAATGGGAACAACTTGTTATATTGGAAAAACCGAACTAGAGTGTATCTTCAGTCACTTGGAACTGATTTTTGGGCAATTGTGGAGAAAGGATATCAATATCCAGCAGCAGTCCCCACGGATGCAGCAGAAACGAAAACATTTGAAATCAATGCGAAAGTTGTCAATGCCATATTGGGAAGTCTATCAGAATCAAAATTCGTCAAAGTCATGCAGCTCAACTCAGCCAAGGAAATATGGGATAGAATCATTTAGAGCTACGAAGGTGACTCCCAGGTAAAACGTGCTAAACTACAAACTCTCAAAATCCAGTATGAAACTCTCAATATGAATAGTGATGAAAGCATTTCTAGTTATTTCTTGCGAGTAGATGGGATTGTAAATAATATGAGAAATCTGAGTGAAGAGATAAAGGAAGCCACTTTAGTTGAGAAAATTTTGAGATCTTTGTCTTCTAAATTTGAGTCAAAATTGTCTACCATAGAAGAAAAACAAGATCTTCTAACTATTATTGTGACTCAACTCCATGGAATACTAACTGCCTTTAAAATGAGAAAAGGAGGTCCACTAGATATGAGAGAAGCCACTTTTAAAGCATCAGCAAAGGGAAAAGAAAAGGAAGAGCACAATGAATCAGGACACATTTCATAAGAAGAAGATGAGGTAAATTTTGTCAAGAAGCTTAAACGGGGTTCCGGAAGATTCAGAGGTTAGCTACCATTCAAATGCTTTTCTTGCGGTAGAGTTGGTCATTACGCTGCTAGATGCCCTCATGTCAAAGGAATTATGTCTACAAATGGTAATAGAAGTTATTATACTCATGGTGATAGTGATGTCTTGTCCAATAGTAATGAAGATGATCAAAAAATTAAACTACTCATGGCGTATGAAAAAGATTCCTAAGAAAAGGAAGATTTCCTTAAAGAAATCAGTCGACTCAAAATCAATTTGGCAGAAAAGGATACAGTCATAAACATAGTGACACATCAACTCACTGAAAAAGACAAACACAATAAAGTGTTAGAATGTGAAGTAGTAAGTCTAAGAAAAGAACTTGAAAAGACAAAGACTCTAAATCTTAGATTTGCTAAAGGATAAGAAATGTTAGATGAAATCATCAAATTTCAACGTTCGCCTATTATAAAGACTGGTCTTGGTTTTCATGAAGGTGAATCTAGCTCACAAGATGAGGTAAGGAACTTCAATGAAAAATTTGAAATGCTCAAAAAGGAGATAAAAGGCCAACCTCATCAACAACCAAGGAAAAAAAGACTTCAAAGAAAAACATTTCCACCTAACTATGGAAGGGATAATTGTTTCTTTTCTCTCACAAATAATGTTGAATGTTTTAAATGTCATAATTTTGGACATGTTGTAGCTAGATGCAGAAGTAGAATGGTTCAAGATCGTCACACAGAAAGATCATCAATTTCCAGGTACTTTAAGGGGTATTGTTTTTCTTGCAATATGTTTGGTCACAAAGCTATTGATTGCGATAAAAGAAATATGAAACATGTAAGATGCTATGCGTGTAACAAGTTTGGACATAAAGCAAAGGAATGCAGGAGCAAATTTTGGCCACCATATCAAAAGGAACAAAGACCATCACAATCCAAGGTATTGAAGATGAAGGAATTGTTGTCAAAAAGATGTGGCATAACTCAGTTTACAGACGTAACAGACCCAGGGGAAGCTGAAAGTGTAAAACTTTAGTATTCCAATTCGCATACGCAATTGTTATGAAAAGAAGTCATGTATATATTTGATTTCAAAGCTACACAGTAACGTATATGTTGGTTTGAGGAAAAAGCAGTGGGACAAACTCAAGAAAAGGGGTCTGATATGGTTCAGTCAATTCTCTGCTATATTTGATGATGGTTATAATCTAATGATGATATGTGGAAATGTGTTGGTGCTCATAAGCTATTAAAATTTTGATGTATATCTGATTGATGATGATGCCTCGATGATTCTTACCTATATTTACAATGATTAGATCTGATAATGAACAATTGGCACAGGTTCAGGGGGAGCATATGCTTCTAGTAATGCATTTTTGGCATTACGTTAGAAGATCTTGGTACATGAAGATGCTTATATTTCTTGATCCATATAGTTTTTTTAATTTAGGTGACTCTTTTGATGATGGACATATACATGCTATTGATATTGATGGTGCTGGAAGATGCTAATGGTGCAGATCATATATGGTGTATGATAGTTACTGTGACTATCATGGTCTTGTTGGTCCTTGTTATAAATGTCATGTATATCATTTGATGTACAGGTTATGAAAAGACCTAATTTGTAACCCTACTATGCATGGGAAGGATGATGTAATAATTTCTATTTTAGACATGTATAAACATTTGGTATATCCCCACTTGGTTGGGTGGATGAGCCAAATTGGTGTATCCCCACTTAGCTTGGAGATTGATGTATGTATGAGCCATTGGTGATAGGAAGGTCATACTCACTTAGTTGATTTATAGAGTCATGTTATTCATTTGATTTTTTTTTTTTGCAGAATCTGCATGTGCACAGGGGGAGGATGGAAAACATAGTGAATATCAAAGAGAGAGAATATCTTGGTCTGCCCTTTGCCCTTGATGTCAAAGGGGGAGAGTATCTTGGTGTTGTGGTTACCATCAAGTCCAAAGGGGGAGATTGTTGGCATTATGATATTGTTTTTTTCCTTGATGGCAACTCACATAGATGATAGTTCATAGTGCAATAGGTTAACTTATAGATTAGACTCCAAAGATTGAAGAAAGAGAGTGGTTAAAGAAGTATATGTTGGTTCACCTTGTCCAAGCATTGTATACACAAAGGTTAACAGAACAGAAAGAGCGTATACGTATACATGCACTCCCACAAGAGGAAAAGCACGTACATGTTGAAAAACCAAGGTTTTGGTCTGAGGTATTTGGTCTGAGGTATTGACCCTAGGTATTTGGTCCAAGTTATAGAGAAAGGCCTAAAACTATATAAGGAGGAGAAGATCATTAGGCCAAGTGTGCAAGTAATGAATATCTTATGAAGAGTGAGATCAAAAGCAAATATGCATATTATGGGTTTTAGGTGCTTTGCTTGATCTGAACTAAGGATGAACCTTAGCGGTTGATGGGGGATGAGATCTAATGATGGATCAAGATCATGAGACCTAAAATGAATTATTATTATATGGTTTGATCATGGATAGTCTAGATATGAATGCTAACACATGATTTACATTGTAAATGTTCTGATCTGGGTATGACTGAAGTCTGGAAAAGTTGTGATGTTTTAAGTTAGCATTTACAGATCTTTACGTTCGTTCACTTTGGTAAAAGCTCGTATACATGCTGGTTCGACACATAAAAGTAGTGTATATATTATGAAATATGATATTTGAAGTTGCAGTTGGTTATGGTTGTTGATGCAGAATCTGGGTTCTACTCTAGGTTCTGGTGACTGTGTTTTGCTGATAATGTTCTGAATATTCAGATTGATTGTTTGTGATTGGTTGTATTGCAGTGGTGATTTATTTTGAACTTCAGTGTTGCTAATGGGTACAATATGAAAATTTGATGAAACGAGGCCTTTTGATTGTGGTGTTGTGTTCCAGGATTATCCAATCTAAAGATTTATGAAACATGGTCCTTGGAGGAAGAGAGAAGGTCGTAACCTTCTATAGGTTGAAACCTACGTACCGACAAACATATCAGCTAGTACAAGAGCTGGGGGGTTGGAGCTCCCTTCCAGTAGCAGCTATAAAATGAGTGAAGGTTGGAGCCTTCGATGGGTTGGCACCTACGTACTAGTAAACGGATCAGCTAGTACAAGAGTTAAGGTGTTGTAGCTCCCTTCCAGTAGAAGCTGGAAAATGAGAGAAGGTTGTAGCCTTCTACAGGTGGGTGCTTATGTACTGGTATGAGTCTGCTCTAGTACAAGATTGTAAACAAGTTTTTCTTATATTAAAAGAAGACAGCAACAGGCAGTTTTTGTCCCGCATTGGGTTTCCACCTTAAATCTTGGTGTTCATGTGTGTTTCTTATGTGTGATGGTTTTTTCTATTATTACTGCACATGGTTACTATTTATATGGTTAATGAAGTACTGATGCATTGATTAAAGATCAACATATGATGAGTTAACTGAATCATAAGTTTGTTGGATATACGCTGGTTGCCGTAAATATAGTTGCATGTACATGCTAGTAACCTTCATTGAAGTAGCATATATAAATCAGAGTATGAAAAGAAAAAGATTAGTGATTTGACTAATACTTATTCACCCCCCCCCCCCCCCCTCTGAGTATTATTTCCAACATGACACTAGTACCCAATAGAGTCCATTGATTTCCATGAGCATGCTATGACTGGTATGATGTGTTGAGGTAGGTATATGCCTTGGTTTTTGTATCTTCCGATGCGAGGAATCCTTGCCAAGGGATGGACTGCCTAGGATGGGGGTGCCAACGGAACTTGGAAGGTGAGTGACTACACAGAAGGGGTGACTAGATTCCCAAGGGACCGTGTAGTAGAGAAGGGAAGGTCACGGATGGATTTTTTTTGGTCATTAGCATTGCCAGATGGAATGAAATTCACATTAGGAGTGCGCCCTGGAGCAATGAACTGGTAATTTTTCACTGAGAGGACCAGTGGCATAGGATTATAGCACTGGACATTAGATGTATATTGACTTTGCAGTGGATTCTGGACTTCCTGGGAAGGAGGTGAATCGTGATATTACTTTGAGGGTGGAGGTGTGAGCCTCTGGATTCCCTTGTTGATTGATACGTCATCGTATCCTTTATTTTCTGATTAATAAAATGTGCATGTGTGTATATGTATATGTGGTTATTGTAAATATTGTAATGATATTTGTTATAAAGCTCCACTATGTGGTATGTTGTCATGTTGTCATGATGTTTTATTTTTTGAGCATGTCTTTCATTGTGAATACTACAATGAGCTGTGTTATAAATCTCCATGGGCAGTATGTTTTGTTTTCAACAGTCATGATGGTTATAGGTGTCATTGAACACTGAGGATGATGTTCCCCTCCCCCAAGGGGGAGGGTTATGTAACAACCCTTATGAAAATTCCATGTAAAAATATATAAATACCACGGACGATGGGATACTTATTCCAAGCTGAATGTTGGGCAAGACATCCTAGGGGGTGTCCATTTGGTTTATTATAGCTAAGGAAATTGGCAAAGGAAATGGCTAAGGTTTTGAAAAGGCATGAGGCATTAATTGGCATTTATTTATGAAAATAATGGAAATTAGGAGAAAAGGAAGGTGAAAGGTCACAGGTTGCATGTGAGAGAAAATTAAAGGAAAATAATGGAAAATAAAGAGAATAGATGGCTCATTAATAAAAAGGCTTATGAGGATCAATGGGAAAGACTTGGTCAACCAGTTTTGGAGATCTCTCATTATTCTCTCTCTCTCTCTCATACTCTTGGTTACTTAGCATTTTCTTGGGGCACTCTTGGAGGGTGTGGCATACTTGGATTCTTGGGGCATGAAGGTAAAGGAAGAGCAAGAAAGCACAAGAAGGCATCAGCATTAGCAGCTACATCAGATTTTCTTGCAGGTACCTAGTTGCATGTATGATTTCTTTTTGGCATGCATGGCACATGCAAGTGGTTTCTTGGTTATGATATGTCATTGGAATGGAGGATGGTCGGATTGACATTGGATTGCCTAGCCTTTCCATTTCCTAGATAACCATGGTGATTGTGGGTTTACTTTCATTGTGTTTGTTTTGGTTGGTTCTCATGTTTCCATAGCTTGGGTTGAGTTACTATTCTTGGAAACCCTGGTTGAACAAATGCTCTAGAAGCCCTGTAACAGCTTCGGTTGAGTTATTAGTCCTGGAAGCCTTGGTTGGACAAATGCTATGGAAGGCTTGTATAAGTTGTGGGTTTGAGTTACTAGTTCTAGAACCCTTGGTTGGACAAACGCTCTAGAAGCCCGCGAAGGCTTGTATGGAGACCAATCTGATGATTGTTTTTGGTGATGTCTGACTGTGAGGTGGAATCAATATTTGATGAGTTGAGGTGGATGGCCTCTGGAATCCCTGGATGAGTTTTGATTGACATGTTCTATGACATCCCACATTCATGCTTGGAATATGGCATGGGGGTGAATGGCTAAAGAGAGATTTGGCTCAACCATTCTATGGTTGGGTGGAACATGGTAGTCACATCTCCGGTTGGTTCATTACATTCATTAATGAGAAATTCATTTCCTTGATTTTCATGTGTAAAGGTACTGATGTATTCATGGATTTGATGGCTAATATGTTTATTGTATTTTTGTTCCTATTATGCTGGTTATGCACATTTCATGACAGCTGCTATGTATGGTTCTCAACATGTTTTTACTTGTATATGAATGGATAGTGTATTTATGAGTTAATGGAGGATAATGAAGCAAATGGCATGAGGGAACAATGGTTCATAGTGATTCTCAGGTAAGTACGAGATACCTATGCTTCATTTTGTTATTTACACCTGTAGGTTACATGTTGATGATATGTTTGACGAAATGCCTGTCATGGCTAGTAATGGTCCGGTTATGATATTGTTCATTTTATTGCTTATGCATCATTATTTCCTTGCATACTTACTAGTTCTAAGTTATCATTCCATTCTGGGTAGTGTACTGGGCTCTAGGCTGAAAAAGGTGGCTCAAATCCTAGAAAGATAGCAAAATAGAGTGCTAGTTTGAGACTAACTCACCTGGGCAGTGTATGGGAAGCGTTATAAATCACCTAGCCAATGTTTGGGGAGCATTATTCCTAATACTAAATTTCCTGGGCAGTGTCTAGGAAGTGTTATAAAGCACCTGGGTAGTGTCTGGGGAGCATTAATGTTGATGCTAATTCACTTGGGTAGTGTTTAGGGAGCATTACCCTGCCCTAAGTCTCTCAAACAACAGTAGGACCCAAGGATAGGCAGCCTGAGTGGTTGACTTCTCTCCTGAAGGTTATTTGGATGATGTTGGATGATTTTATGTGATGTTCCTTCAATTCCATTTCCTTAAGGTCACCAAGGAGGTTGAATCTTATCATAGTGGCCTCTCGTCGCATGTTTACCCCGACTGGACGGTTTCTTGGGTAGATGTGGGAGGAGGGTGTTACATCAATATTAATAAAAATTCCCAACATAGCCAAGGCATATGACACTTCAGATCCATTTAATTTACTTTTTCTGGTTACCTTTCTCATGTCTGTTTTTCCACCGTCCATTTACCACAATGGACTCAACCAGTCCAACCGACTGTCATAGTCTTACATTTCGCTATGCTTACTCATGCACCAAGCTTAATCTGAATCTTACAGTACCTATTGGGTACCACACAACTATTCTTGAGCTCCATCACCTTTCCTCTTTCCCAACCAATCCATAATACTCAAAACACAAAAGGAAAGTCAAGGAACAAACAAGAAGAAGATCATGAAAACCAATGACAATAATACAACACCACAACCAAATTGGAAAGATCTTGCACCAGACATAAACAAAACAAAAAATCAAGCTCAACAAATCATAAAATACCAAAAGCACAAGACTAGAAAAAAAACACCATGACTCAATCCCCATGGTTTCCAAGGAAATCTCAACCTGAGCCTTCTTCAAGATTTCGTGGAAATCTCTCTTGCCATTGAACTCCTTGCATCATGTTGTCATTAACACATAACTGTCAGTGCATAATTAAACATAACAATACATTGGTTACCTTACCTTGTTGTGCCAAGCGTTTTGCTTGCAACTAAGCACATCCACACCATCCCTCAGGGGACTCCAATCCCCTTGACAAATCCACCATTAACTAGAGACTAGCTAATACACCTGTCAAGTACATGTTCATGAATATAGCATGTATCCACATATTGTCAAACAAAATCAAGGTTAAGAATACTTCTTGTATGCAAATCACTCATTCATTTTGAATTAGGGTTTCCAAACATAGCCAAAGGAATTATTTTCAAATTCCTTCCTTTTACCTTTTTACTTGTTTGCAATCGAGGCTTACTAGTACTGTCACATCACCCAATTGTTAGTTATATAAGCACATCAATTGTTACCTTGTCACGCTAATAACAAGCATGTTTCCCTGCAACTTTCTCACACATTCCAGTCTCATGTTCTAAAGATCAAAACAATCATATCTAACAAATTTAAATCAACATTTACCAAGACTAACAATCATATCATAATCCATAGTCAACTCATAGTCCTTAGACACAATGCTACAACTATCACCTACTATACTCATGTACATATCAACTTTCTCAACAAAAATATGTTAGTACAATCATCTTGAAACCATATCATTTCAATACATAATTATATTATGTAATTCATCAAACATTAAACCAACTTGCAACCATACAATGTTAAATAAATAAACTAGACAACATAATCAAACAATCAAGTACCAAATATACGACATAAGCAAACTCATACATTAATGTATCTCACGGGAGGCGATCTTGTTGGCACAATCAATCTAGGTTAGCAGAATACAACTTCATAACATATCAAATCAAACATAAATCATGATATCCATAACAATAACTAACTAACATGTTCACATCCTAACTCATAAACAATTATCATTTATGCATAGCAATCACATATGTATGATCGGTCTAAATTAGTACAACACAATGCAACACAATAATTCTACTCGAATGTCGTAACCCTAACCATCTACATGGGCCAATCCAACCTAGCATGATACATATAACATTAGGGTATAAATACTATAACCCTAATCATCAAGTTACTAGCATATAACAACAACACGTTACATATCATGCTCATCAACAACATGTAACATAATCATCAAGTTATCTAACATAAAACAACAACAACAATGTATATAAACACATGTTACTATCATTCATGACTATCTGACACATGTGCATGTGACTATACTAATCAACTAACATCTATCATGAAGGTAACCATAACATCAAAAGACATCCTCATAAACCTAATGCAATGACAATCCTTAACTTACGTACCTGCATGCCAAACATAAAATACATGTATGACAATCTGCTATTACCCCAAAGTCCAATGCTGCAACTTCATTATGATGATCTGCATCTCCTGTTCTATCTCATCAAACACATTAGCATCATAACAACAAATATCACCATGATGACCTAAATTTCATACCATGAGTTCACAATGCATGTTTGACCTACCATTCATGAATAACCATAACCAAGACCATACATGCATAACAACTGCATATGGACATATGACATATGAGTAAAAAACCATATACATCTCATTCTAGTTAGAGTCCAATCATCAATGCATGACCATATAAGCTACACAAACCATGACCTCATGCATGACGACAACAACCACATCAAGTGCTCTTGATAACATGTGAACGCTGACGTGCATAACAAATGCATAATCAATCATACACACATGAAGACATACTCCATGACAACACCTTCAACTTTCACATGGTGACATCACTACAACCATGATCAACACCATGCAAATGCAACAAGGACATGGACTACATGCATATGAAACCAACATGAATGCATGACCAACACACAAATCAAGGAGATCAGAACCACGCTCTGATACCACTCTGTAACACCCCCTCCCAGGTCTACCCAAATTAACCATGACAATAGAGGTAAACATGAGACGAGCATCTACTATGATCAGATTCAACCTCCTATGTGTCCTTAAGGAAGTGGAATCAACGGAACATCACACATAGTCATCCAACAACATCAACAGACCCCTTAGGGGACAAGTCAGCCACTCAGACAACCTGTCCCTGAGTTCTATTGTTGTTTAAGCAACTTATGGCAGAGTAACACTCTCGAGACACTACCAAGGCAAGTTATAATTCTCCCCAGATATTGGCTAGGTGAGTTAGTCTCTAGGCTAACACTTTGTGGGCCAACAATCTCGGAAATTGAACCATTTTTCTAGCCCAAACTTCCCACCCTTCATCCAAAACTTGTTGGAACCTTCAGGAATCATTAAATACATGATAACAATGCCAATGCATCAAACTTAACCTCAGGCTTAGGCCTAAGCATCCCCAACCGGGACTGACATTATGTTAAACACTTGGCATTAATACAACCTACAGGTCTAGGATACAAGACAAAGAATAAATGATTGAAATAACTTATGAAACATAACCAGAAGGATCACCTCCTTCTCCAATGAACTATTATATCATCAATGAGATCTTGCATCCATTCATATAACAATTACAAGTAAATACATAAAATAACCATGACATGAACCAATCATTTAACCATGCCTATAACCAACATAAAACCATATAAATATCAGAGATATGACAACCATTAAATCGACATATAAATAAGTGCAAAAGTAAGAGAACTTAGCTTTTATTAAGCATATGTAAATTCGACCAGGTTTGGGACTTCCACGTACCACCCGACCATAAACATGGTTGAACCAAATCTCTCTTTTAGTTATTCACCCATATGCCATATTCCAAGGATGAATGTGGGATCTCATAGAACAACCAAGGGAATACATAGGTTAAACCACCTCCACCCTCATCAAACTGTGATTACACCACAACTGGTGCTCTGATCACAACCGAGTCAAACTTGTAATTCCATCCAGAATCCATCATTATCCTTGAGGAATTTTCCATCTCCTTGTCTCTCAGGCTTTACCGCAATCCAAACCAGATCACTAGGCCCTAAACGGAGACCAGTCTCTCAGGATTTACTACAATGCAAACCCGGATCACTAGGCCCTAAACCAATACTTCTCCCTTACCTTTACCATGTATCCCGCCAAAACCTGTTAAGGGATTCCTAGGCCTTTGGGAATGGAGCTTGAGACCACCTTCGCCCCAGATTCCGAAATCCATCGAGAGAACCAAAGCTCAAAAAATTGAAATAAACATCCTAACACCATGGCACTAAGAAAAAGGAAAGGCTAGGTTGAAATCCATTGTCATAACCCGACAAAACCATGCCATCGACATCAAGAGATCCATAACCAACATGCAAATCCATGCATGTCCAAACCAGCTAGGAAATCACACATGCAAAAAGTTACATGCAAGTATTTCCACCAAAGTTGCTTGATCCTACTTTCCTTCCTTTCCCTTTTCTTTCTTTTCCTTTCCATTCCTTGCTTTTCCTTCCTTGATTCAAACTAGATTTCTCCAAGAAAACTCTAAGTGACCAAGAGTGAGAGAGAGAATAATGAGAGAGCTCTAAAGCTAAACTGACAAAAAGTTACATTGACCAAGCTTGAGCCAAGAGTTTACACTGACTAAGATCTTAACACTAAAAGAAGCCTGCCAACCGATCCTTAGAAGCATTTTTATTAATGAGTCCTCTAATTTCTTCATTTTCCATTATTTTCCTTCAATTTCCTCCTCACATGCAACATGTGACCTTTTCCCTTTTCTCCTATTTTCCTTTATTTTCATAAATAAATGTGCCAAAAATTCCATTTTGCCTTTTAATGCCATTGCCTTGGCCTTTGCCAATTTTCCTTAGCCAAAACACACATCCAGTGATGCCCACTAGGATATATTTGCCCAACATTCAACTTGGAATACGTGTCTCTTTCCCATGGTCTTATTTTTTCCTTTATTTACATTATTACATAGAATTTTCACCAGGGCTGTTACATCTCACAAGTTGAAACGGAAATAGTCATCTAGCAACATATTCTCTCGAACACAGAGGTAGCGAGAAATATGGATGATTGGGTGTCTAATGCAAGTCACATACGTGGACAATATAATCAATACATATACACCACGAACCTTTATTGGCACATGAAATATTTATTGGAAGTTATGGTGCAATGGGAAGCCATCTCGATAGTAGGTTTGTGATACCTTGTTGTAGGTCAATCATCCTCTCCCCTTGGTTATTTCATGTTCTTATGACTTTAGGTGGCCCTATTTTGAATTCCAAATATGTTAACTTTTTGGGTTCCTTTTATTTTTCGTTAGTTTTTGTTCCCTTACAAACTTGTTGCCACCTCATTCTATATTGACACTCTGACCTCTAAGGCACATCCTCTCTCTAGACCCATAATTTATTGGAAAATTGACTTCTTGTTTGAGCCTCTCTTGATTTTAAACCCTTTCCCTAAAGACTATTCTAGGTGCAATTTCTTGTGAACACCTCACCCTCGGTCCACTCTTGTCTCATCTATGATACCCCCCTCCTTGCTCTCAGGCCTAGCCTTCTCTCTCATGCAACCAACATGCCTTGTTAGAGATCTCGTGTCCATCGAGGGGAAATTTACTATCAAGAGCATGGCAGTATGGGAAAAAAATATGAGTTCAACTCAAAGATGAAGGCTTGGAAACACATTTTTGGAATCTCACCTTGCCTCCTATTTAGGAACAACTCTCACCAACCGAAAGGGAAATATCCAACTAGCAACATATTTTCTCAGACACAAAGGTATTGTAAAATATGGTTGATTTGGTGTCTGATGAAGGTCACCCATATGGACAATATAATCAATACATGTACATTGCGAACCTTTATTGGCACATGAATTATTTACTTGGAAACATATTACATGACATGTATGAAAATATGGAAGACTTCCTCCTCTCCATGGAACACCTACAACGATACATGAAAAACCTAGACCATTGACTAAAGTGCATTGAGAAACATCTTGGAATCCCCCATATTGTTGGTTTCTCATCGAGAAACAATAATGAGCCAATCCAATTTGCAACAAAAGAATCAAATCCCTCCTCTTATTATATTGTCTCTTATTATGTTTTCAGTTTATTAGTGATTGATTTCTTTGTCTTTCTCTCAAGGCCTTGGAGGCTCATCTTTTAGCATATGTATTTTTTATTTTGAATCCCTACATAGCTTCTTGTCTTCTACCTCCCTTAAAAAAATACATTTTTTGATATGGTCAAGTTTCCACAGTGACTAGCCAATCTAAAACCTCCAACACTCTCATGTAACATCTTGTTTGGAAGGCAATACAACTACTTATTCCATGAAAAAAAATGGATGAATACATAATTTTAAATATACACTCGATTAATTGAACATTTACATTCAATAATGCAAAGATAAGTATTCAATCTTAAATACACAATTATTTACATAAATTTCACATCTTTGTACTAATTTCTATAGATGGAGTCTAATTGTTTTATGTTTTTCTTTTTGATATTGGTGATATAATCCTTGGTGAGATTAGTATTTTTAGTTGCTTGAAATTCATTTTTGAATGCATAAACAAATTCAGGGCCCTAAAAAAACCCAAGGTACTTAGTTTGTACAAATTTAACAAATAAAATATGTAATTCCAACAATTTTTTTATCAAATTTCTACTAAAACTCATTTGAAAATGTGTCCGATAAAGAGAAAAAGAGCATAAAATTGAGACTACATTGTTTATATATACATAAATTGCATACACATATATTAATATTTTATTTATGCTAAGTAATTGACATACTAAATTTGTATTAAAATGTTTCATTTAGTGTTTGCTAGGATGGTTTTCTGGATCGCTTACAAGGGTAGAGTCAGGTTATGGCTTTTGAGGATTCCTGCCTTCATTACCATACCACACCACTAACATCTCCAAAGTAGGATAAATTGACTCGTGAGCTTGAACAAATCACCACCTTTGCCATGGCTACAACAAATGGAGGGCATGCCACACCACAAACATCTCCAAAGTGGGAGAAATTGAATTGTGAGCTTGAACAAATCACCACCTTTGCAATGGTTACAACAAACAAAGGAATGGACAATTTTTCATTTGAAAAAGATGCATATGAATTTTAAAACCTAGTTGTAGATTCACATAATAGGGGAAATTAGGTTGAACATAAAATAAGTTATTTGTAAAGGAAACTCACAAAATTTTTAGAAACCAAATTAATGATCCAATCTGAATCAGTACTACACAAAAGGACGAGTGTCAAAGCTAAATCACCCATGCACTCCCTTTCTGCTTCTTGTTTTATGGCATCATAGTCTCTTTATTGTTTCCTTAATCAAATTTTTTGGTTGATATTATCTTACTAACACATTTTCATAACCAGAAGATGATGAATACCGATAAGGATCACATCCGTCAACCATACATGCATTTCTCAGCGACCAATTACACATCTCTCATTTGATAAATTTACAAACATCTCTAATCTTGTAATTAGCATTCAAACAACTAAATTATCTGACAATGGGGACTTAAAACATATATGACTATTGGACACATCCCACTATCCAATCTTATACCCCCCATCTTATTTCCAAAAGAAGAATGCCTATTGGCACGATTATCTAATTATTTTATACATGATTTTACATAAACTTATAATCCATACCATAACTCATGCTACTAACTGGACCCAAACACATTCAATATTTAGGCCTTTACCATAGGTTGTACACTAGATCAAATGTTTACAATGCATTTTACACAATTTCAACATGGGTTTATTATAACTCAACTTATATGACTTGATTTCCATAACATAAACCTCATCATGAAAATAGTACATGAATCAACATATTATGAATCAAAGGTCAAAATTGAGGTACTAAACCTAACCCCCTTAGTTGTTGAAATAACGTTGGCAAGTTTATAGACATATCATCACTAAAGGCAAGTAAATATGCATGTGTATGATTATGTGTCTAATTTTCCTAGACAAGGGCCTTCTCAAAGAAATGCAACTAAATATAAATCATTGATGCTACCTCTAGAAGATATATCATGAGAAACTTATTTTAATGTGCAACAACTCCCATAAAGATGGCCATTCAAAAAAAATTATACGAAGGGGATCTCACCTCCACTTAAATATTTATATAAAGAAAAACACATGCAAACAATTAGTAGGCACAAGAGAAGACAAATGGAAACCCAATTAGCCTAATGTCTCTACATGAGTAGAAAAGTAGAAAACTTCACTTCATTCCATCTAGTCCAAAGCCCGTACCCCTTTGACACCCTCAACAAATTTCTATGAGGTCTTAAGTGACGGAAAATATCAAGAAAACAAATAAGATGAGATTTAGAGGAGGAGAATGACCAAGTTGTGTATAAATTTATAGACTCTAAGAGAAAAATAGGGAAACAAGAGATAGACACTACCACATTTTGGGGCAAACACCGATGCTTACTTTGATATTTGATTCAATACATAATATTTATGTCATTATAGGCATTGAAATTCATTGTATTTCTAAATTTTTCCTCTAATTTTTTCTTAATAATGTCATTTTATCAATGCTAGTTAAACATCATATTATCATGTTATAAATTTCATTTTTAAAAATAACTAGATAGTTTCATATTTTTGCGTATTTCATTCAACATTGACATATAGATATAAAAATGTCAAAATTTTAAATTTGAAAAAAAAATCCTTTATGACAAAGATATCATTGATGTCTTTCAAGTCATATATCATATTCCTAAAATAGAGTTTGCATGTGAAAGTTATGGTCCTAGTAAGTGGGCATTCAAATTCAAATAATGATAAATATTTAAATTATTTTTTAGTCCTAACTAAAGGATATAACACATCCATGTGACATAATATTAAAATAAATAGAGACTACAAATTTAAATCAACCTTGTACACTTGCTCACATTCTCACTTTTCTAATTTCACAAATAAAACATACTTAATTTCTCAACAAAAACCCTCTCCTTACCCTAATCCTTATCATTTGTTCATTATTTTAGCATTTTCCCTGTCCTCTCTAAGCTAGGGCTTTGTTTTCTCCCAAAGAAGGGTAGGCTTACTTGTGGATGATAATTTCTCAATCCATGGGGGTAATCTCCTCTAACGATTTTCTTATTCTTCTAATAAAATTGTTTATTGAATTTAGTCACTCATTGTTTAAAGAGGTTTATGCCTTACATTTGACCTTTTTTTGTAGACAAATGATGTCATCTTATTTGGATCATAACTTCTATTGGTAGCCATCTTCTCTAGATCACATCTTCTATTAGTAACCATCTTCTTCCCATTTTTTGTAATTATCAAATTTTGTTGGCATAATAACCCTTATATTTTCATTTTCTTGTTGTGGGGAAAGCAATGGGTTTATTCCTATGATGGTATCTTTTTGTGAAGGGTTATACCCTTCTTCTTAAGGAACCGACATGTGATGGTTGAGAAGATTTTTCATCTTGGCCATGCTCGACCCACAATCCCTCATCACCAACCCCGTCCCACACAAACCCCCTACTCCCAAAAAACCCACTTAATTTTTTTTTTACAAAAAAATAAAGAGGCTTAAAAAACTCGTCGCATGACTTTTTTCGGCATGCATACATTTGAATTAAATTTTTAAATGAATGCTTATTTTATATTTGAGTTTATTTTAATTTGTTTCTTTTGGGTTTTTATTTCATGCTATTCATGTATAATGTGGTTTTAACCAATATTGTGGAAACCGCAAGGGTGCACTTAATAAGCACACACTTATGCTTAATTTCGTTAGATTTTACCACTAGCAATCTCATGAAACCTCTTGAATATTTGGTCGATTAATTTTTCATGCAAAGTTTTTACAAAATGAGTGTAAGGATGAAGTTTACATGCAATCGTTTGTAAAATTCCATGTGCCAAATGCATGAAAGTTCCATTCTTGAGTGTTTGTATAAATGCTTGTGCTTATGGAAAGATAGTTTTCATGCAAAGAGTTTGTAGAAATTCTTGAGCCAAGGCAACATAGTTTGCATGAAAATTGTTTGTAAAAATTCCTTAACAAAGATATTGATTTGCAACTGTTGACGTTGCTAGACCTGCCAACGTTCAAGGGGTCTCCTCGATATGTGGTCCAAATTAGATCTCACACTATTTGAGATAGGAGCCCCATCTAGAATATGGCCTAGTTTCC
>APFE030406979.1:181362-199356 GCA_000404065.3 Pinus taeda | reverse complement strand
AACATGAATTACATAATCCAACATAATGGTGTGGCATGTGACAACACATGACATGGCACTATTGACATGGACTGCTTGATGATGTGTCAATGTTAAGCCACTTCTATTGCTGTGTATTGAGTTTTTGTTTGAGAATGATTTTCTTTCCACCTCTGCATGGATTGGTGATAAGGAATCTTCAATGGTCTCAAGTCTTGAGTTGTGATTGGAAAATGGTGTCCCTTTGCTTTCTCTTGGTTGATTAGCTTGCATACTCAGCTACAAAGATGTCTTTTTGCATGTTTCGCTTCTTCATTATATCAACATTCCATGATAAGTTACTAGCATATGCAATTCACTCATGACGAGACAACGTCAGTTCGAAAAACAACTAGTCTAAGATAGTGCATATTGATCCATTAACTAAGTCAAAACTGGGTAAAATCTAGGAGAGGGGCTCAGTGACTGTGCAACTGCACAGTTCAAGTAGTCAAGGGTGAACCTTGAGCCTTGAGACTATGAAATGTGTAGTCAAGGCTGGGCCAAGCAAGAAATCTGCACAATTCTAGAGGTTAGTGTGACAGGTTGAGGGGATGGGCACTGTATCAACATATTGCACAGTTCTAGGAAATAGAGGAGGTCAGAACATTGTGTAATTACGCAGCTCAAGGGCTCAAGGGATGAGCTTGAGGTTAGATATTGTGCAATTCATAGTTGAGTCTAGGTTAGGAGAATGTATTGCACAATTCTAGGAGCTAAGGTTGGGGCTTCAGCACTGGAATTACACAGTGCAACAGTCTTTGAAGGTAGGAACTATGAATTTTGTAGTGTCAAGAGGTAAGGGTCACAGCTAGAGGACTGAGACTATACAATGTACAGTTCATGGAGGTTGGGTGAAGTTAGGTTGATTGATCTGAAATGGAGTAGATTAGTAATGATATGCTAATTCCCCATTCAAAATAAAAAAATGTACTTGAGGTTTGTACTCCAAAATAGCAAGTAAAAATATGAATTTTACGTGTGTTTACTTAAGTTAGTTTCATGAAGAAAAATTAAAACATGAAGTCAAAACACTGAATGGAAGCATACATCAAATAGTAATACACCAACCATTGTTAAAGGAGTTCACCCCCTCCTAGGTTACATCTCCTTGGATCAACTCTAAAGACATGACCCCTTCTCATTATGCTCAATATCTAGAAAAGAAGAGTACATAAACTGTTGAAATGGAATGGCTAGTTTCTCCTTCAAAGAAACAACTTTTGCAAAAGTTCTCACTCCATACACATGTTAACCTACATCCAGACATGTAAACCTTCAGCAAACACATGCATCTTACAACAAGACCCTATACTCCAACTTCCAAGAGCATAAACAATATTACAATCCACTTGAAGTAATTAAACAAGTCTCTTTCTCCAAACACCTATAGAGAAATGAAGAAATAAAGCTACATCACTATTGTAATGGTTGCTGCAGAACATGGAGGCTGGAAGACCCCTACAATGGCATCTCCATCTTCATACTCCTCCATAAAATGAATCAACACTCTGGTTGACCATGGCACCCATAGGCTTCACTTTGCAAAAAGCCTATCCATAAGTGCTCCTTTGATCCTAAAACCTATTCAAATGAGTTTAGAATGTCCAAAAATGGATATTTAACCTCTTTTTTCATCCCATTTGGTTGAAAACTACCTTAGTTATGGCTTCTATCAGTCTTTCCACAATTTTTCTCCTCCAAATCTGGCTTACTTCCAGTTAAATTCATTATCTAGGGTTAAATCTGGCAATTTAGCTGAAAATCGGTGGTCCCGCCAACTTCCAAGCCTATCTCATAGTTAAGGCCGAATGGTCACATATAAGGTGGTCAATTTGGCGAAAAAGGCAACGCTTCCGCAGCTCTGTCGCAACTTGCAATCAACGAAAAAACCCGTGGTCTTAAGGTCTGTGAACAAAATAGGCGAGTTGTGCGATTGCGATATTGCGGACTCGATGCAATATTAAATCACAACCTATAATGGCATCATATCTAGGATATCTTATCACATTTTGCATCGGTTGAGAAATGGTGGTAATATAATGCGAGACTTTTCTACGATTGCAATATGCAATAAATCACATTACAACTGTGATTTTACCGGGCCGATTCTTATCCACTTGCGATATGTGATTGCGATCGCATCGCAACCTCTTTGCACCGGGGCCAATTCTGTAACACTGACCCTTCGTCGATCTGCAATTGCAAATTATCACATCGCAGCTCTGACTACTCTGGGGGCCGATTACCTTAACTCCTCCGATATGCGATATGCGAGACCCAATGGAAACCTACCACTTGGTGCTTCCCCATTCGCTAGGACCTTTTCCATGTCAGCCAATCCTACCACGTGTCCAAGTTAAACCTGAACTTTGAATTTCTCTAACTTCTGCATGCGAGCTCAGATTTGAGTGTTGTTCACACTGTTGGATTCAAAATGATGAGCTCTTCGATCTGAAGCTAAGCTTATCAAGATTATGACACTTTTATTTTTTGGCAAATTTTGAGCTCTTGATCACTCTTCCCCACTTAAAAACTTTTGGTCTCCAAATACGTTCAATTGTTTATAATTTGAAGGTACAGTTCCTTCATTTCTCAAAACTCGATCCAATCAATGTTTGAAGTTCCCTGACTTGTACTTGTCTTGAATTTTTCTCAAGCTGAACTTAAAATATAACTTGACCAAAGAATTTAGGTTCGATGTTCTTCTTGGCTTGTCCATGTCACTATGGCCATCCACAACAACATCCTTCCCAAGAAGAATTCCAAGGTGCTCATCTACAAAATCCTTATCGAGGATAAGATCTTAAAAAGACTTTTCCAAATGAACCAAAACAAGCCTCACATAGTGAATACTTGTATAAACACATTTGGAACATACAAAATGTGTTGCAACTACTCATTTAATAGTTTTAAAATTCTTTCTCAAACTACAAATAGAAATGCACTTTACAAAATGGAATAAAATTGACTCCCAAATTTTCCATTCAAATTGAGTATCAACAAGCCAAACTAGCATTGTAATGCTTAAAGAAAAATTGTTGCATATAGGTGATTTATTTATTAACATCACTTTTACAATTTACCCAAATATGGGGATATGCAACTAGCGTAAAACAAAAATTTACAAACTTCAACTGGACAGATAGTCCACCCATTTTTTACCCAACCAGGTAAATGAATCCTCTATTTGAACTTTATCTTCTTCTGAAGTTGCTTCAGGGATGGTCGCACCTTGTGCCACTTTTTATTTTGTCGCTTCCTCTTCAGGATGAAGTTTTGGAAATAATTTCCAACACTTCTCGACCCAATTCTCACTGATATTGCAGTGAGTACAAAAGTTCTTTTGATTTCCTCTCAAATCACTTGCCTTTAACCTTGGATGAGATTTTCTTTTTTTGGTCTCAACTCCATTAAACATAAACATCTTCCTGATGATTTATTTCCTTTTATCGCACTTATCTACACAATGGTTAGATGAAAGGTAAAAGGTGCATGGAAACATATTCCTTATGTTATTCAAATCTGCACGTTGTTTTCCATTACGAACACCATTCGAATTAACAAAACGATTATACCTCGCTTTGTTTTCCTTTGGTTTACACATCTTGTGTGGAAAAAAGAACTTATCTTCCATTTTTCTTCAACGTTTTCATCTCTCTTCAGAGACGCTTTGCACTTCAAGTCCTTATTACACTTGAGGAACCAAGCGGAACCAATTTTGGATGCAACTCCCAACATCTTCCCTCCTCGTGTCCTGTCTTACGGCAAAAGGAACACGATACCCATGAGGTGTCGCTAGAAGACCATTCTTATTTTGCTACATAGCCTAAGCCTTTGTATTTAGGTCTCTCTGTGGCCTCAATTGGATTTTTAATGCCTGGTTGGTTTACTCCAAGGTCTTCTCCCTTGTAACCCATCTTGGTCAAGAGCTTGGATCCAATGCCTTTAATATGTTTTTCAAAAGCTGCAAATGAATTTACATCAACACTTTCGCATAAGGAAGAAGCATGTAAATTCTTACAATTTCCCACATCTTTTGATTGACATACGAAGATGTTTTCGAACTCCCTTTTGATTCTTTACGTGTCCTCTTGGACTCTTTGGCTCTCTTCTTTCATCTCCTCGAATTTGGGTGCTAATAGAACCTCATCTTCCACATCATGTGGACTAAAGATACAAACTTTTCCATCTACCTTCTCTGAAGGACTTTCTACATTATAATCTTGCATAAGAGTTGTAGAAAAACATGAATATTGTGGAGAAGATGGTGGTTTATCACCATTCTTGTTACCTTCTTTCCTTGGAGAACATTCTCCTCTTGGAGGTCTATAACTTTCACCTTGCAATTTGGTATTCCTCTCTTCATAGAGAAATTTCACCATTTCTGTCATGTCTAAGAAAGCCTTTCTAAAATCCTTCACATCCTCTGACACTCTTGCAGGCTCTCCTCCTTGGGACATGCTTTTCTTGAAGCTTCTACTGCAATTTGAGATAGAACTTGGTGGTGGATATTGTAACAATCTTGCTTTCCTTTCCAAAACCTTCTCCTTAATGAGCTTCAAAACACATTCACTTAAAAAAAATAGTCAATTTCTTCTTGCACAAATAAAACCTAAGTTCTGATACAAACTTCATCTGAAATGGAGTAGATTCGTAATGTTATGCTAATTCCCCATTAAAAAAAAAAAATAAAAAAAAAATGTACTTGAGGTTTGTACTCCAAAATAGCAATTAAAAACATGAATTTTATGTGTGTTTACTTAAGTTAGTTTCATGAAGAAAACTTAAAACATGAAACCAAAACTCAGAATGGAAGCATACATCAAACAATAATACACCAGCCCTAGTTAAAGGGGTTCACCCCCTCCCGGGCTACATCCCCTTGGATCAACTCTAAAGATATGACCCCTTCTCATTATGCTCAATATCTGGAAAAGAAGAGTACATAAACTACTGAAATGGAATGGCTAGTTTCTCCTGATGAGCCTCATCATTGGGTAACTATATGGACCTTAGTACGCCTCCTAGCTTATTTAAATCAACTCTTCTCATAATTCCTTACATATTTTGATTATATTTTGCTTAATGAGATGAGTAAAGGTGAGAGATTATGCCTAGTTGATTAATGTGCATTGATTGTAGGTTTTTGAGAGAAAATCATGGAAATTTTGGCTAATTAAGGGCAGAAACTTGAATGAGACAAGGAGGAGAGATTATAGGAGGTAGATCCTCCTCATTTACTCCTCACTCAGTCGAATATTACTCCATAAAATCACACTAGATCAGAGTTGCAAGCAGCTCAACCATGAATATCAAAAGGTAGCCAAGCTAGTGATAGTTAAAGAGCTAGTTCATCTTGAGTTTGGGAGCCGAGCCTCCCTAGATTTAAGGAATTCATTGGAGACTTTAGTTGTATAAATAAGGATGCCTAGAGCCTCATTAGGATTCAATTTTTTGATGAAAAAGCACTAAGCGTTTTTCGAGTTTAAGACTTGTGGAAGACATTGTTACGTAATTTTCTAATTTGATAATGAGAATGAGAATTTACTTTATCCAGCACTGAGTTGACTCAGAGGGCTGAAGCTCTTGGGTTAGGACCCAACCCTAGTAGAAAAGGCTCCTCTTATTGTATTTGTATGCTTAATTGACTTCATAGATTAATGGTTGAATTGTATTTAGCATTATTTCGTTGTAAGTAGTTGTGGATTTGATTAGTTTGCTTCCATTTGTGCATTTCTTCAGCAATAGCTTAGGAAGATAAAGGGATATAAAAAAGCTATTAGTAGGTGTATTTGGCCTCACTTCTCCCTTTAGGGACCATGGTTTGAGGAAAGAACTCTTCTGCAGCCCCAAAAAGACAACATTCTGATTTCTCATGAAATTTAGGGTTTTTTGTTATTTAAGCCAGCAATTTACTAGTTTTCATGAATAGGGTTTAATTTCCATTTCTGAGGTCTTTAACCTTGCATTAAATCTCATAAAGGTTTCACATTATTCTGAAATTTTTCCCATGCATTGAATAGGAAACTAGATAATAAAATTATGTTTTTCTTTAGTTAATTAAAATCCTTCTTGTTCACACGATTCATGGATAAATGTCAATGATTGATGTAATGTAGGAGTTTCAGTAGTGCAAAGGGATTTCATGACCAGCAACTCCATCCTAACCTCATCCATTCATGATCATCAATTTCTTTCACTAAATCCTTCACCAAATTCATAATTCCATAAGAATACTTCTCCAAGCTTGTTGAGCAAATCCAACCATCTCACAAACTTTGTTTTGAGCTCTGAAGGAGTCCTAACCACTCCTTTACCTCATTTATCTCACCATTCACCTTCCCTAAGCCTTACACCACCTTCAAAACCCCTCCTCTTTCTCTCAGCTATATCCTGTAGGAATACAGGGGATCATGTAGGAGCATCAGGACATCTTCTAGGTCAACCTGTAATGCCCTGTTTTGAGGCTGAATTGTGGAAAACGCACCTAGGAAGATAGGAGAAGATCCCTCCAAATCCATCTAACCATCCACCATCATCCCTAATCCACCTGCCACGTCACCAATAGAATTTAGCATTCACATTTTCACACAAAAAAGGCAAAAAGGAAAAAGGAGTTATTTTGTTCATTTACGTGCACAATAGTAGAATGTTTGGATGTTTCAAATTGCATGCCTAGGACAATAGGATCGCACATATGTTAATTTAGCATTCTTTTGAAGCAAAGCCTCTTAGAAGTTGGTTAGATGAATAGTGTGTTTAAGAATTTGATTTTAGTCTTTTCCTTACTACAATAGACATGATTTCCTTTAGTGAAAATTTCCCTTTTTTCATTGGTAATCAAGCTTCTTCTGAATCAATAGAAGGCTGGTTTGAGAAACCATAGTGGTCTATCACTAGCTTATCAGTGACAAAGAGTGGACCCATTGCATCTACTTGTGTATACAACACTGTCACCTCCAAGTTTGTACAAACCCTGGGTTGATAAAGTAAAGTTGGTAGCCCCGGGAGTTGCAACATTCTTACTGCAATACTGGTGCTCATCACTTTTTGGCGCTATTGCCGGGGATGTGTCTAAGTAAGATGTGATTTCTGCTTTATTTCTTCCATTTCTTATCTCTGCCATTCTGCTATTAGCTTCATTTCTACAAAAGTAATTGTAAGTTAGTTTGATTTCTTTTCCATTCTGCAAGTGAGATTTCATTCAACAGTTAGTTTCCATTCAGTTTGTGACTTCAATTCTGCAATTTGTCTCAAAGCTTGAAAAAAACACAAAACAAAACAAAAGCACTTCTTTCATGCCTCATAGGAATAGAGATAACTTAGGAAAATTTCTACCAAATACCCCCACCACTTCAAACAACCAACCTTCCCTCTTCTTCGGTAGCTATGAATTGGAGGACCCCTTAGGTGAACAACCAAAGATATTTGAAGAGCATACAGGGGGAGACGAATAAGGAGAACCCATTCCAACTGACCTAATGGCTGAAAATAGAAATGATAGGGGAGATCGAGAAAGAATTGAGGGTGCCTTTCCCATCAGAGAAACTAATGGGGATACCAAGATGAAAAACAAAAGCCCCTCTACTCTTCCTCATTTCCATGGCCTAAAATCAGAATATCTAGACACTTTCTTGTTTGAGTTTGTTGTCATACGCAGAACTTATGATTACACCACTGATGAGAAGAAGTTGAAACTATTCCCATCCACTCCCAAGGATGCAGCTCTGCATTTGTTCATGGGTTTACCTAGGTATAACATCACAACCTAGGCTCAAATGCAGCAAGCCTTCAACAACAAGTATCGGGAAAACTGCAGGTCCAAAGACACTAAAGAAGAAACCTTTAGGATGACCTTAGGTCATGATGAATCCCTAGAGGATTATGAATAAATATTCCAGTTTAGCTACAAAAGGGCTTGGTGCACACTTGATCTTAAGTCACTGAAGTTAATCCTACTTAGAGGGGTAAGGGAATATCTTATGGATACCATAAACTTGTTAGTATGAGGGGACATCTACCAGCTACCCTATGAAGATATCAAGATTGTCTTTAGGAACCATTCTAGGACAGCTAGGAAAAAGGGTAAGGGTAGTCAACCAATGGCCAACCCATCCTCTTCCAATACATCCATCAAAGGTGAAATTGTAAATATGCTGGAAGATTTCAAATGTGAAATGTTGCAAATCCTTTCCCTACAGATCGACACTATGCACATCAAGAGAAAGCAAGAGGAAGTAGAGAGAGCCTTAGCCATTTTCTACCCTAGATGCACAAGGAGGTACCCTAGGAATGAATGTCCATTGAATCTAATTGAAATCTGCTCAGTCTGTGAAGAAAACCACTCCACATACAAGTGCCCTTCTCTTTTGGGACTAAAAATTATGTATTAGGGAACTGAATGGGTGACTAAACAACTCTGCTACATAAATCAAAGGAGACCTCATGGGCCTTGGCCATACCAGCATGGCATGCAAGAGTCATTCCATGCATATTACAACCCTAACCAAAACACACTCATTCCCTCTTGGGCCCCCCCTACTCATCCCTCCTAGTCTACACCTCCATCTTGGTCTTTTGCCCCTCAATACCATTCCCAGTTGACCAGCCAATCATTTCAGCCATATACTCCGCCACAGCCTCAATGGAATGCACCACCCCATGGATTTAGGCCCCCATACAACAATGCTCCAGCTTTATTTCCTTCACCACCTACTTAACCACAACTTTTACACCCTACTCCACCTAAACAACCTCAGATGTCTGCCTAGCCAAATCTGAACCTGAACAATAGATAGGAAAAACAAGCATACAGTGGAGAGACATCCTATCTTGCTTATGTTGTGGAGATTTAGGAAATCACCCTGAGATCTATGAGAGTACTCCTGGACAACCAAGCTCCACCTCCACCTAGGGAGAGTGAGGAGGAAAGAGAGGAAAGCATGCCTAGAGTAAATCCACCACTCTTTCCTAAGAGATTAACTCATCCAGTCCAGCCTACCCTAGAAGAGAATGAACTTTTGGGTGAATTGAAAAATCTATGTGTCAAAATTCCACTTCTCCAAGCCATCAAGGATGTACCTATTTACAACAAGTTGATAAAGAGAAGTGTTTCAAACATCCATGGAGGTGAAAAAGAGACACCCCTACCATTAATGTCATTGGACAACTGTCTGACTTAATGCTGGGGCAGGTAATTTGCCCAAAGTATTTGGACCCTGGAAGCCCTATAGTAGATGTGCACGTCAATGGAATCATTGTTCCACACACTTTGATTGATTTTTGGGCTGCCATTAATGTAATGACTAAGGACACTAGGCTTAAGATCAATCTCCAGGGTTCATTAAGAAATACCACAACAGTCTTGCAACTTGCAGATCGTTCCATATTAACCCTTGATGGGATCGTTGAGGATGTGATGGTCTCCATTGACTCTTGGGAGTACCCTGCAAACTTCCTAGTTCTCCAGCCTAAGGCCAAGCTTACTGGCTATCCTATCATCCTTGGGAGACCTTGGTTAGCCACTGCCGATACCTACATCAGCTGCAGGGCTAGAAATATGCCTATCAAAATGGGCATCTGTCCAAGCAGTTAGTCTTGTACCCTCCTGCTCAGCCATCTCTAGAATATGACTTACCTTTATGGATAGAAGAGGAGGAGAAGATGAAGTATCTTGTACCCTCCTGCTCAACCATCTCTAGAATATGACTTACCTTTATGGATAGAAGAGGAGGAGAAGATGAAGTATACTCAGCCCAACTTTATACCATAGAAACAACCATGGGAGGAGGACAACCGGATGAAGATGATGCGATTGAACACATACTCCAAAGTCAAACTCCCAGTACCTTGTCCTTAGAGGAAGTAGTAAAGGAAACCAAGAGAAAAAATCATATTGATCTATGCTTAGCTTATTTAAACCCTACCCATGTCAAAACCATAGAATTCGGCCTTGAAATAACTTTGAAAATCAACCCCTCTCTTTCTGTTCACCAAGAAGAAAGGTTGTGCAACATGCTAAAGGAACATCTAGATGCCTTTTCTTGGAGTTACAAGGAAATGAAGGGAGCGCACCCCTTGGTGTGTACTCACCACATTTATATCAAAGAAGGTTTCAAACCAATCCAACAACCCCAAAGGAGAATGAATCCAACTCTCAAGGATCTAGTCAAAGAAGAACTGCAAAAGCTACTAGATGCACTATTCATCTACCCTATCTCAAATAGTGAGTGGGTTTCCCCTTTGGTGTTGGTTCCAAAGAAAAATTTGAAGTGGAGGATTTGTTTCAATAACAGAGAGTTAAACAAAGCAACAAACAAGGACCATTTCCTTCTACCTTTCATTGACCAAGTGCTAGATGGCCTGGCATGGAAAACTTTTTTCTCTTTCCTAGATGGGTTTAGTGGGTACAATCAAATCCAAATCATCCCAGAAGACCAAGATAAAACCACCTTCACTTGTCCTTGGGGTAATTTCTCTTATAGGGTCCTTCCTTTTGGCCTATGCAATGCCCCTACAATTTTCTAGAGAGCAGTCCTTAGTATCTTTGCCGAGCTAGTCCATGATGCAGTAGAAATTTATATGGGTGATTTGACACCCTATGGGTGTGATTTGTAGGAGGCTCTATCTAGCTTGGGTAAGGTGCTGAACAAATGCATTGAAATGAACTTGTCCCTTAGTCCTGAAAAATGTGAGTTCTTGATGTCTGCAGGGACTGTTCTAGGTCACTCAATATCTTAGAAAGGACTGCAGGTGGACCCAAATAAGATAGACATCATCCAAAGGGTCCCACCTCCACAAAAATAGAGGGATGTCAGAAGTTTTCTAGGTTTATATGAATACCATAAGAGGTTCATAAAATACTTCAGTAAGTTATCTTCTCCTTTATTGGGGTTATTGGCCAAAGACTCTGAATTTTTATGGTCAAAAAGTTGTTAAGAAGCCCTACACACCCTGAAGGACAGGTTGACCACTGCACCTATTCTCCAAGGCCCAAATTGGGCCCTTCCTTTCCATATACATGCTAATGCCTCTCATAAAGCCATAGGAGAAGCTCTAGGCCAGATAGATGACAAGTTTCCTTATGCCATTTACTTCATCAGTAAGAATCTGTCAAAGGTCGAACTGAACTACACAATGACTAAAAAGGAGCTCCTAGTTGTTGTGCATTCATTGAAAAAATTTAGGCATTACATTACAAGTTACCGAACATTTGTACATACTGACCATGTTGCAATTAAATACTTGATAAATAAACCTGATGTGAATGCTCGATTATTAGATGGTTACTTTTTATTACAACAGTTTGATCTAACTATTATTGATAAGCCTACCAAGGAGAATGTTGTTGCAGATTTTTTATCCATATCAACTTTGCCTGCAGGGGAGGAAGGAATGATTGATGATCAGTTATTGGATGAACACTTATTCACCATTTTAGTTCTCTCTCCATGGTTTGTTGACATAGAAAACTACTTGGTGTCTGTAGAGTTTCCACCAAACTTGTCCTCCAAAGAGAAAAGCAAGATTGTGAGGAAGAGCGCCCCGTTCACTTGGATTGGGGGAAACCTCTTCAAATTAGGCCCAGATAAAATTCTGAGAAGATGTGTCAGGGAGGAGGAGTTCATTGACATCCTTATGACCTGTCATAATGGGCCTTGTGGAGGTCACTTTGTAGCCAAGAGGACAACATTCAAGGTGTTACAAGGTGGTTATTATTGGCCCACTCTTCACCATGATGTGAGGAGGTATACTAGTCAGTGTAATCGGTGCCAAAGGATGGGAAAACCTACTCCAAGGGATGAAATTCCTCTTCAACCTCAAGTGAATTTCGAGCCATTTAACAAGTGGGGAATGGATTTCATTGGACCCATTAACCCTCCATCTAGGAAAAAGCAGTACATCATTGTGTGCACAGACTATTTAACCAAGGTGGCTAAAACCAAGGCTATCAAGGCAACAACAGAGGAGAAAGTGCTTGAGTTCTTAAGGGAAAATGTATTTTATAAGTTTGTGTACCCTAGAGGACTAGTCATTGATCAAGGCAGCCAGTTTACATCTCACATGATTGAAAATTTGTCAAGCCAGCACAAGATCAAGCATAGAACATCCACCCCTTACCACCCACAAGATAATGGGAAAGCAGAGGTGACCAACAGAGCACTGGAGGGAATTCTGACCAAAGTGATTAGCAGCAACAGAAAGGACTGGGCAGATAGATTAGTTGAGACCACTTGGGCCTACAACACCACTTGGAAGACCACCACTCGATCCACTCCTTATGTGTTGGTCTATGGTAAGAAGGCCTTGTTGTCCATTGAATTTGAGTACAACACATTAAGAATGGCAACACAACTAGATCTAGATCTCACCAAGGCACAACAAGAGAGATTGCTCCAACTGAATGGGTTACGTGAGTTTAGAATGTAGACCCTCTTGCACACAGAGGTAACTCAAGTTCAAATAAATATCTGGCATGACAAGAACTAATGAGCCTCATAAATGGGTAATTATATGGGCTCATTCTACCTCCTAACTTAATCAAATCAACCATTCTCTTAGCTTATTATGTGATTTTCAAATTACATTCATGCTTCTAGAGTGAGTTGAGTTAGTTATGATGCCATGTGGTCTAATATATGTTTAATGCATATTATTGATGAATTTTGTGGTCAAAGTCAAGGATCCAGTGGACAAATGGCAGCAATAACTTGAAGTAGACAAAGAAGAGAATTTATAGGAGGGAGCCCCCTCATTTATTATTCCCCACTTCGAATTCTCCTTCATGCAGCTCAGAGCACAAGCAACGAAGTCATGCATTAGCAGGCAGCCGAGCAAGTGGAGGATAACTGATGATTATCTCAAGTTTTGGGAGCCAAGCCTCCCTGATTTTGAGGAAGCTATTGGCAGCTTTATTTGTATAAATAGATAGGCCTAGGACCTCACTAGGGTAGGATTTTTGTTGGATTTTTGCTGCAGTATTTCTTATGTAAACTCTGCTCAACTTCGAGCTTATTATTTTGACATTTCATGTAATCTTATTATTATTTTGGAAATAAAGATGGAATCCTTTTTGAGTTAGCATTGAGTTACCTTAGAGGGCTAAAGCTCTTAGGTTAGGGCCCAATCCAAGCAGCCAAGCCCCTCTTTACTTGTATTTGTATGTTTTATTTCAGTTTGTAGATTAGGTTGCCGTTAGATGAATTTTTTTTCTCGTTAAGAATAGGTTGTTGTTAATGATTGAGTAGTTTGCTTCCATTTGTGCTTTCTATAGCAGATTAAGTAGTGATAAAGAAAATATCTAAAAGGCTAGCAATATTGGCTTGGCCTCTCTTCCTCCCTATGGGACCATGATTTGAGGCAAAGTCCCTCTTGCTGCCCCAAAAACACAGATTTTCCTCATTCATAGGATCTCTAGTGTTTGCAACTTCTTAGTTGGTTCATAGTCTAGTTTAGCTTTGCTTCAAAACTTCTTCATCATGCTCATTTCCTTATTTTCAACAATCTTCTTTCATGCTTTATTTTCCTGCAATGGTTATTAGCATTTCCTTTCATAGATCATAGTTTACTTGATGCAAAAACTCTGTTTTTTAGATACACTTATTTCCTTGCTTGCTTAATCTCATTGGTTGTTTGTCAATTATTTATGCAGCAGATATCTTCTAATAGCATGCCAGATTATCAACCATTCCATTCTCCATCTGGTCCATGCCCTATATGTCACTCAAGTCTCCCCTCAATTCTGCCTTAGTTTCCTGCATTTTCCATAGAATTCCTTCCTCTCTCCTTGAGCAGATCCTATCATCTTTCTCTCTTCTAATGATTCTTGGTAGACCTTAGGTGCCATAACACTTCATTCCAACCTTCATTCACCTTTTCCACCTACTCTCACATCCTCAATATAGCCAAAACTGCTCTCGGCCTCCTCCTGTAGGCCTCCTATAGAACGTTGTTTTTCCTCCTGTAGATTTTCTTGTAGGCTTTCTTTTGAAGGCCGAGTGTGGGAAAAGCCTCGAGACAGTCACCTGAGACCTCCTAGGACCCATCCACACCATCCTACATCCTCTCATGTCCCAAAACCGCCCTCGATTGCCACCTATTCACTGCCACATTCACAAACAAATAAATTACATGCATGACACATTCACATAAAAATACGTAAAAATCTAAAAAGATGCTTTTTGCTCATTTACTTCCAAAAATAGCTTAGGTAGATGTTGTTTACTTCCTTGAGTAGGTAATGGCATTCTTTTCATGGTTTTCATAGTGATTTCTGCAAAAGTAGGATTAGTGGTTAACTAGGATTTCCTTGGCTTGCTTTACATTTCAGTCTTCCTTTCTGCAAGTAGAATAGCATCAGTAGAGTAATCTCTCTCTTTTTCCTTTCATCACATATAGAGCTTCTTCTGGAATCCATAGAAGTTGGCTTGAGCTTCTAGTGATCTTGTGTCGGTTGACCAAGTGACAACCTGCAGTAAGAACTAGTACTTTTTCATATAGCACCATTGCTTCCAAGGTTGTTATGAACTACCAGGTTGATAAGAGTAAAGTAAGCAGCCCAAGAGTTGCAACATTATTGCTGCAATACTGGTGCTCACCACTTTTTGGCATCATTGTCAGGGAAGCGTTAGAGTATTCTGTGATTACTGCTTTCTTCTATTTACATCTTGCAACATTCTACTAATAGTTTATTTCAGCAAAAGTAGAATAGTCATTTCCTTTCCTTTCAAGTTCTGCATTTCCTTGCTTTCCTTTCAATTCTGCAAATTTTATTTCAGCAAGTTCATTTCAGTTAGTTGCAATTTGTTTTGTTCAATCAATTTCAGTTTTGCAGGTACTATCAGTGTAGGGAAAAAGAAACAAAAACCAACCAAAAATATTTCCTTTCATGCCTCTTTGGAATAGAGATAATTCAGGAAAAAAAAATTCCCAATACCCCCACTACTTCACACAACCAATACCTCTTCTTCCATTTCATCCATTAAAGGTGAAATTGGAAACATGCTGTAAGACTTCAAGAGTGAGATGTTGTAGATTCTTGCCATGCAAATGGATACCTTACATATCAAAAGAAAACAAGAGGAAGCAGAGAGGGCTTTGGCCATTTTTTGCCCTAGATGCACCAGGAGGCATGCTAGGAATGAATGCCCATTGAACTCTATAGAGGTTTGTTCAATCTGTGAAGAAAATCATTCTACGGATAAGTGTCATTCCTTGCTTGGACTTAAAGTTGTATACCAAGGGGCTGAAGGAGCCACTAAACAGATCTATTACATAAACAAAAGGAGGCCGCATGGACCTAGACCATATCAGCAGGGGCTGCAAGGGAAATCTCAGGCATACTACAACCCCAACCAAGTCACATCCATACCTTCTTGGGGCCCCCTTGCTCATCCTTCCTAGTCCACATGTCCTCCTTCGTCCTTCACATCTCCATATCATGCCCAACTAGCCACCCATTCGTTTCAACCCTATGCTCAGCTGCAACCTCAGTGGAATGCATCTCATCAAGGGTGGAGGCCCCAATACGTCCCTCTTCCTGCTCTTCTACCTCCACCACCTGCCCAACCACAACCCCATCCACATCCATCTCAAATATACACTCCCACTCGACTACCTGTACCACCATTTCCAAACCCACACATTAAAGTAGCTCAACCCATTTACAATGCTGAGGTACAACAATTCTAAACAACTCCTCTTGAGCTCAATGGTATTCACCATAGCTCAGGAAGAGTATTACAAAAAAGAGATTATATTGATATCATTGAAGGACCTGTTGAAAAATGTGCAACAAGAAATGTTAAATTTAGAATGTGCTAAAAATAGCATGTCTAAAAATAGCACTACTAAAAATAAAAGTTTGGCCAATGAGAATTTTGGCCACCTTGGGTGAGAGGTGAAACTACTAAAAATAGAAAGTTCTAAAAATAACATTTCTAGTTCCCTTCCTATTTATAGCAGTCCCTAGTCTATCTATAGGAAGTAAAATTAATTTTGGTCTTAACAACAGTTTAAAATATTAATTAATTAATCTCCACGAGTTAATTAGTTATGGAAAATTAAACTTGAAGTCTTTATGAGATCATGCAATTATTTTCTCTCTTGATTTAGGACTTTATCCCTTGATTAAAGGAGATAAGGTTTAGTTCTATAATGAGAGAATCAGTGGACTTAGTTCTAACAAGTCAAGTCCAGTTAGATTATTTAACAAGTTGTTAAATTTTCTATATTCAGTTTGTTAATGCTTGCATGCATGTGACAGCTGATAACTGAGTATTTTCTCATGGATAACTGATGCATGGTAGTTTAGACAGAGACCCAGTTGAGATCAGATGAGGGACAGCGTACTATTAGATACTAGGATATTTCTAGTAAGTATTCCTTGCATGAGGAATAAATCTATTTTCTTCTATGACTACATAGGTGGACCTGAGGTGCCAGCAGGTATGATTAGGCCAATTTTGAGCCTATATAATGAGGCCTAGGTAGTCCATGATTTTCATCTTCTGATTGAAGATCATCAGGATCTTTTGATTACAGATAGAGAAGGATAGCTATTGCACTGATTCTTTTTGTATGTTGTTAAGGATCTCCACTTGATTGATAATACAGTTTTGGGGTTTTATGCTGGTGCTTTCGCCAGTGATATATTATTGTTTGATGTGTGATTGATTCCTTCTTATCAGTTATATGTGTTCATGCTTGATGTTTCTCATGGTTGATCAGCTTCCGCAAAGTTTATGGTAGATGTAGGTCTAGTATTATGCTTTAGTACATTGCATATATTAGTTGGATCTGTAGGTGAAATTTCTACATGGTATTGGAGCACAGGTGATCAAGTAAGAACAGTATACTAGAAGGAGGAATTCGAAGTTTCTTATTCTTGATATAAATCTCAAGTTCTTATCACATCTATTTCATCGATGGCGTTCTATGGTTTGAGGCTTGAGTATGCCCTTGATGGCAGCTCAAACTATATAGCTTGGAAGGATCACATGGAGGCAGTTTGGAAGATAATGGCCTTAAGGATTTCATTGATCAAGAAATTCCTAAGCCTACTAACAAGACTGAGCAGGTGGAATGGAGGAAGTGTGTGGCTAGAGCTAGGAGAATTCTCTTGGAGAGAGTGCAAGATCACATTATCTCGAGCCTCCATGGGAAGGAGACTCCGCATGCAATGTGGAAAACATTGAAATATTTATATCAGAATAACAGTGATCAGAGGAAGCTAGAACTAAAGGACAAACTTTGAAAGATGAAGTTTGAAAGGGATGAGACGATCTCTATGTATCTGACCAAGCTCATCACATGCAGGGATGAGCTTGCAAGTGTAGGGGTCATGACATCGGATGAGGATATGGTGAGTCTAGCACTCCTTGGCCTTCCTAAGAGCTGGCATAACTACTAGGACTTGGTGAATGGAAGGGAGAAATTTCCAGATTGGGAATGACTATGGTCGGATTTGATGCAGGAGGAGATCAGATAGAGCACTAGAGATAGTTCTTCATCCATGCATGATGAGGAGAACTTGCCTTAGCGAGTAAGGCAAAGAAGGGGAAGGATAAGGTTTCTCTTTCCGAATCTAGTTCTTCCAATGATGGGAAGAAGGTTGAAAAATCGAAAGTGCGATGCTTTCGTTGTCATGAGGTGGGCCATTATGCTGCAAATTGCCCACGGAGGAAATCCAAGAAGGGATCCGGGGAAGGATCTAAAGGTGAGGCACTTGCTTCATAGTTTGAGTTGGATTTCACACTCTTCGCATGCATGTTTTCATCCATGATGGGAAGTGGTTGGTTTCTTGATAGTGGAGCTTCTTTCCACATGTCTGGCGACAAAAGTTTGTTCAGTACTTTGGAGGAGAAAGATCTCCAGATACTTTGGAGGAGAAAGATCTACAGAAAGATCTTCAGAGGGAGCATGGATCTCGAATTACCTTGACCAATGTCAAGTATGTACCAGGACTGAAGAGAA